>VOPJ01008802.1:0-34775 GCA_014673585.1 Semibalanus balanoides | reverse complement strand
CACCCCTCACACCCTCAGCCCACTAGAGGACGCCTGATGTCCTGGGCCCTCACCCCTCACACCCTCAGCCTACTAGAGGACGCCTGATGTCCTAGGCCCTCTCTCCTCACACCCTCAGCCTCGAGTCTCGACGCGGCTGACTCAACATACGCGCAGCAGTTTGACAAATGCACTGAATTCGTATTCCTTTTATATTTGTGCTAGCTGTGAAGTGCAAATGAATGCGATATTTTTTGTCTTTCCTTTTTATAATTTGATAATAATTATAAGGAGTGAATGAATCACGTATTCAAATAAATTGTTCTTGGGTTAGCTACTTGGCTGAAAATTGTGCTAGTCGGTGACTCAGCCGTTAAGGACTAGTTTCCAATCAAACTGCATAGCATTTTCGTCCATAATCCATATGGATCTAGTTTGCCACGGACTGACCGTCTACTTGATGTATGTACCAGCACCAGCAAAAGTATATTTCTGATGCGTTTAGCGGTGAATTCACCCTTGTTGATTTCCAGAACGTGGCGGATTACCGTCAGCCCAGGCCGCGGAGGCGCGAGGGGAGAGGGAAACCGGCCCGGGCGGAAGCAGTTTGTCATGCCGGAAGTTTTGTGTATTTTGTTAGTGAAGTCGCCACCAGAGGTGCAGAATGAGCGGCAAGAGAGCTGGGGTCTGGGGAGGACGGTATAAGTGGGTGAATAGAGAAACGTTTGCAGATGAGGGTTTTAGGAATTGGGTCGAAAGATAGCCATCGCAAGGACCGGTACGTTGATGGGTGAGTTTGTCTAAAAAAGTTGAATACGTGTCCTGAAGCTGTCTCTAACTTCCACATTATGGGCGGGAGTTCACCATCATTCAAGTTCACTTCTCCCAGCGCCTGGCCACAACCAAGATTCCTGCAACACCTCAGCCGCCTTCCCGAATTAGGCATTCTTCTTTACGCATTACTAGCCCGTATGTGCAACTTACACAACGGCTAGAGATGAGAGCCTGTGCAAATCAGAGTAATATGCATTGTAACGCTCGTGGATTTAAGCCTACGAGTCTGGTAAATATGGGCGACGGGTGCGCCAATATTTTTTGGATCACGATGCTCTCGAGATGATTATAGTTTAGATGTGGCAAAACCGATAACACAAATAGCTCCTTATTAGAATGTTTTGTTGATTATTGAAAAAGCTGTTTTGTGTGTAAGCTTACATTCAGGCGCCAATTTTTCTCAAAATATTGAGTTTTTAATTACTGCTTTACATTAGATACTAAATAGATACGAGGCGTGATTTTTCTACGACTACGTGGACACTTGTGATTTCCAACAGGTCCGTTATTCTTTTGGGTCAAATACGATGCGACGGATGTCGCCGTCGGACCCCGCTTGCACTTTGGGCGCCATCATCTAAACAAAGGAACAAAAAAAATCCCGAATCGCGAAAAAACGGGCAGCCTCCGCGGTGGACCCGGCCGATAGCTTGGCAACCAAAGGGTCGCCAGCGGCAGCGATAAACACGTTTCGATAGAGAATAGATTAGCCTGGCGTATTACATGACGTTCAGACCGAAACACGTGTCACGCGGAAAGTAATGACCATTAACATAACAAAATTATCTCTTTCAGTATAGACATCGGTGCTTAGAGACTACTGGACATAGAATGCTGAAACAGGCACCACTTTGTACGGAAACGTACCGTCTTCAAATTTTGCGCAACACAAAGCTGTCCGATACATACTTTATATTAGTACATACTTATTTATAGCTTGTCCGATTACATACTTTAGGCAGGTTGCCAGGCGTTGAAAGTTGAAAATCAATATTTTGACATTTTTGGGGAGGCTTCTGAAATGTAAGCTTCCACCCAAAACGCCTTTTCAATATCAGAAAATATTTATTAGGACTTATTTATGTGATCATCGGTTTTGCCACATTCCAAACTGTGAACATGACAAGTTTCGAAAAGATTGGCCCGTCTATACTAAAGCACGAGCTAAAATCCAGAGTATGTTTTTTATTTGGACACCCTGTACTACTAGATACTAGGAGACAGGAGTCATTACTAGAGTGCACCCAGACCACTCAGCCTAACGTAATCAACATGTCAATAACATTCTCACACTCTGACACACCCAGCCGAGAAACTCTCCATGAACACCGACCGGCGATATTGTGCCTGGTTCCTTCAACTACTATTATCAGTTAGTGTGCACCAGTGGCTCCTGTCGGAAACATTTACCAAAGCCTGTCACTCTGAACTTCCTCTGATAAGCTCACCGAAAGGCCAGGGGCGGAACTTCATGTCTCTTTGGAAGGGCCCGGGCCCTCCCAATGCTGAGCTGAGCCCTTTCAACGGTGCTCCGGGACCCCCAATGCTGTTTTTCTTCAATAACTTGTGCCGTTTAAAAAAAAAATCAAGGACTTACTCATACTGATTGTTCTGTTTTGAATTTTGCGTATTTCATTACATCAAGATGGTGATCCATGTCATCGGACATCGGAGTATTCCACTTAAGAAGTATACGGGCATTGTGATTGCCACCTGCGACTGATGTATTATTATGATATAACGAATACGTTTTTAGCTAAGCATTGTCTTCTGCCGACAAGTCCATAAGTGCAACGTTCAAAGCGTTTCAGGTTAGTGCATAGCGGAGGGGGAGCATGGAACAAATAGCAATCGGGGTGCTCTTTTTCAATTCTGTTCAATGGAATTTGTTGTAAATTTATTGTTTTATCTGTAATAGGGCCGATAGTTAATTGCAGCTTTATAACTTTCTGATATTGCACTATCCTAAATATCCAGCATCAGTGATAAACAAACTCTTGATACGGCAGAATATCGAGGGGATCGAGCTATCGAAGGGTCTCGGGCCATCGTGACCTAGGGGAGCCTAGGAGGGCCATGGCTCCTACCGGAGGTTAACCAAAGTCGACTTGAGGGGGCCTTGGTTGACCTGAGGAGCTCTTGGTCAGTCTGAGCGGGCCTCATTGGGCCTGGAGAGGAGCCCGGTCGGCCTGAGGGGGCACTCCGTCGACTTGATGTTCCGTTTCAGAGAGCGGCTGCACGTGTTCACTGTATTAGGTCTCGAGCCCAACTGACGGGAGTGGGGCAGCCCCATCTGGTCCCGCTCCCCCATGTCCCCATGTGGGGAACACGGGGAAGGACGAGGGAGAGCACGTGACGTCAGGGACAGCACAACACCACACTTGAGGGAGTCATTTGTCCGCCTCAGGGGGTCCAGTCGGCCTGAAGAGCCATTGTTCGGCCTGATTGGGCTTCAGTCGGCCTCAGCGATCCTTTGTCGGCCTGAGGGGGCCTCTGTCGAACTGGAGGGAGTCTAGGTTGGCCTGGATGGGAACTTGGTCGACCTGAGGGGCTTTCGGTCGAATTTAGGGGTCCTCGATCAGCTTGAGGGAACCTCAGCCGGCTGCGGCAGCCTGAGGAGCTTTTGTTCGGCTCAAGGCTCTTTGCCAGCCTGAGGGCCGTTTGTCGGCCTGAGGGGGCCTCAGTTGACTTAAGAGGGTGGGCCTGAGGATTCCCTCGGTCGGCCCGGAGAGTGGCTAGGTCGTCCTCGAGGGTAGCTCAGTCGGTCTGAGAGGGCCCTCGGTCAACTTGAGTGAACCTCGGTCGTCTTCATTGCATGCAGAGTATAGAATATAGTCGGCATGAGGAGTTCTTGTCTTTGCACGTGCCACGCGCCGCTGATCGACACACAATAATTAATATATTTCTCAAAAAGGGCATTGTTTGTGAGCAGCAACTCCGCAATGACACCGTTCCCTGGCGCTGAAACAGCTGGCGGACACACGTACAACAATACAATCTGCTACGTTTTATATTTGTTTAGGTTATACCACATCATTAATAACTAGGCTTAATGATCATACGATGTTTTTTCCTCACAGGTCAGGTTATACTACTATTTATGTGGTTTCATCGCTGATCGTAGCATTTTGTTTCTGGAAATCATACGCAACGGAAGCAGACTCAAAGCTTAACACCTTTCGCTTGGTTAAACGGCAAACATTTCTTTCGCACTCGACATGTTTGATATAGCGCCAGCTGCGTCTAGCATGACACTGTAGACTGGTGCCGGCTGGTGCAAGCTGGACCCTGCAGAGCGATATTAATGGGTTTGTTTTCGCTCGGTTGGTCGCTCGTTTGTCGTTTCATATTCACCCCAATGGGAGGCGGTATATCATACATAATTGAATTTTGGGTCAATTTCATCATCGGCCAGTGTCGACTTGAAATGTTTTCCGTTTCGCAACCGAGTGCCAACTTGAAAATTTATTCAAATTCCAGAGAACTTGAGTTAATTATTCCAGTTCTGAAGTGAAAGTCCAGTTTCATCTATTTGTTATACGACTTTTCTGATGGCCTCAGTCAAATTAATTCGGTTTCATTGATGTTTGCACCGGGTATAACTGCAAACATCATTCAATGTTTCCGCTAATATTTGTTTCGGGCAAAATTCCAGTCCAATGTCATGCAACAAACAATTTACTTATTCCCCACACTTCTCAGATTTACTCGTTTCCACATTAATCACGGCTCGTTTCCATACCCTCTGCCCATGACAGTGTCGATATAGTGTACAGGTCACTGCAAAAGTAATGGTAGGGTTACTCACTGAGATGGCTAAAACTTAGCACGGTTTTCTTTAAAACAATAGATATCCCCTGAATCTCTATGCAGGTACATCTCCGGTCCTTCCAAGATAGGCAACTATCTATCAATTTTTCACAATTCTAAAACGCATTCAAATACACACAAATTGAATATTGATGGCTGTTATGAGCTTATGAAGAGGTTAAGTTTATAATAAGTGGTTTATTGCTCTTTGCTCATGTAAAGTATAAAAATCGAAAATTACAGAAGAGATATATATTAACAATATTTTACATTGCGGCTTCATCAAGTTAACACAAATAAATCACAGTTTTTCCAAAACAACAATATGACACGTGACCATCGTATTTATACAAAAGCCGCCAAAAGAAAACTTGTCACTACTTTATAAGTCCTTGTTAATGTTAACCTTTGTTCAAATTTAAAGTAGAAGAAATTCCGAAATTACAAAAAGAGATACAACAAACACTTCCCCCATTGCAGCTTCAATCGAGTTGATATGAAACAAAAATGGTGAGAAACCCCAAGTTATAATCTATTCGCTGCACTAAAACGAACCTCTCCAACCTGAAAAACCGAGCAAAGCCATCAACTACGATTAATACCATAATCAGTTACATCACTCACATAGTTTACAGTTATTTATCAAACAGTGGTTTTTTTTTTTTTTTTTAGCAACTTACTGCTAGTTAGTCCTAATGCATATAGTGGGAAACAGAGACACAGATTATTACCAACCGCGAGCACCAGGAACACACTTTAACGACCTAAACAGCAGCCAGGTATCAAACTGGCTATTGGAGTTTGGGGCTGTCCTGTCTCGAATGGCCAGAGCCCGTTCAGCTATCTTCCGGTACGGCAGCGTCTTTACATAAGGACGGAGTATAGCGATGGATAGACTGAGGCTCTGACTCATTGGGGTGCCATTGGCTCATAATGAGTCAGAAGCCCTCAGCTATTCCATGCGCTATACTGCCGTCCGATGTAAAGACGCTGCCCGACCCGGAAGATAGCTGAGGCTGCTGGCTCATTCCGAGAACAGACAGCGCCAAACTCAAATAGCCAGTTTTGAGTACCTGGCTCTGTTTTAGGTCCGGTTAAAGTGTGTTCACGCTGGTGCTCGCGGTGTAATAATGCTGTGTCTCTGTTTCACTAATATGCATAGAACTAGATGTAAAGTGCTAAAAAAAAGAAAAACACTGTTTGTAAATAACTGTAATTGTGAAGTGATGTAACTGTATACTGTAATTAATTCCGGGTTGATGCTTTTGCTCGGTTTCAGGTGGAGAGGTCGTTTAGTGCAGCGATAAGATATACTGGGGTTTCACCATTTTTGTTTTCATATCAGACTCTGATGAAGCTGCAATGGGGAAGTGTTAGTTTTGGTATCTCTTTTGTATTTTCGAATTGTCGTCTACTTAAAATTGAACAAAGTTACATTAACAGCTTATAAAAGTGTTGGACAATTTCTTTTTTGGCGGCTTTGTATAGAATAAGGGTCAACGCTGTCATATTAGGTGTGTTTGAAAAACTGTGATTTATTGTGTTAACTCTGATGAAGCCGCAATGGTGAAATATTAGTTAATATATATCTCTTTGTAATTTTCGATTTTTTTAAATACTTTAACATGAGCAAAGGCTTATAAACACTTATTATAAACACAACAAATTTCGAAAAAAACAACGATTTCCTTCAAAATTTACGTGCAACTGAAGCACTTCGACCTGAGACCGCCCCTGATGGTTAGGGTAGTAAGCGCACTTAAGCACGTAGCCACGCGTAGTAACGGATTTGTCGCGCTCTAGGGTAGAGGCTATTATTGTAGTAGCATGATGTAGAAAAAAGACCCTGGCCACAATAGCTTGCTCGCCTAACAAACGGGCAGTGCACTGTCCTGTTTGTGAGGTGAACAGCTTATCGGTTGACATAAAGGTCAGGAGGTCACGTCTGATAAACGAAACGGCGCTGAACAGGGAGAGGGTCGGCTGAACTGGCAGTTCTGGAATCTGAGAAGAACGGTGGAAGGTCAGATTGTGGAAAGGTGCAAGTTTATTGAGATCCTCTCACATACGGTGCGATATTACGTCATTTCACAGAAAATAGTAACAAACATATGTTATAAATTGTGTAGGGGTGAAATGCTCGAATCACCGTATTTTTTTATTATAATATAAATTTATATATTATAAATTAACCAATATATGTATATAATATGTATAGTATATAGTTATATATATATATATATATATAATATTGGAGAAGAAAATGCACTTCGTTTCGCATTAATATTTATCTAAAAAACACATTTTCGGAGTCAGAAAATTAGCAGTATTCCAAAACTAAACAGTTTCGGAACAATCACGACCCCTGTCCAAAGTTTTAAACATACAATGATTGCACATCACAATAGTTTTGAAAATACATGCCCTAATTTCTGACTCCGAAATGTGGTTTTTAGGTTTTAAATATATATATTATATATATATACTATATAGCTATATACTATATTATATTAGTAAAAGTCATTAAATGTAGTAGTGATAGTGAATAAACTTATGGTGTATAAATGATATGCATGTTTGAAGTGATGTAACTGGTTTTTCCTGGAATATGACAAAGCATAGATAATCTTCACGTTATTTTCCAATGTGAACATTTTTCATTTTTTTATGTAGAAACAATATGCTATAATCGAATATTTGTTTCAAAACTTGTGATCATCCGAAGATGTGAGTAGTCTTCGAAAGCTTAAGGACTGATTTGAAATGTTATGCCTGAAATCTTTGGCAAAATATAAATGACAATTATCGACTCTGTTTAAGAAAACCATAAGCGAAATATATGAGCATACCAACCGGAAACTAATCAAAATCCGAAATTCGCCTTGGCGGGTTCAAACGAACCAAATGTCTCAAACAATACAACTGCCTATCTACACTAACAAATATACAATTATTATATAATATATATATAATAATATATATATATTTGTGAAAGTAAGGGAGAAGGTTGGCGCACCTGTTTAGAGAGCGATGATTGGCCGGGTGGCAGAAATGGCTGGCTGGGGTCATCAGAGCCGTAAGTAGGAATTTAGTTACGAACCTCACCGAAAGAGGCGCTGAAAATCGTTTTGCAAATTTCTTAGAAATGCATGGGTGCAAACCAAAAACGAGTATAGCATTTTTAGGACGACACAGCCTATGACAAGGATGCAAAATTTTGAACGATTCCGTCACATGGTATAGGAGATATAAGCGATTATCTGAGTCGCAACTAGCACCAACCATTACTTTTGTAGTGACCTGTACCTCCGCCCTAAGATCGCCCCTGTGTTGGACTTCCCATCCCCTCTCCCGGCTGGTGTTGGAGTAGTGCAGGCTCTGAGTTTACCACGCCAGAAGCCTCACGCTCTGTGCCGGGCTCACTGGTCACCTCCACCGCTACCTATCGAGACAGCACGTTTGCGGCTCCGAGTGGCGAACCGTGTAATAATTCCAACACATCGATAATCCACCCACGCTGAACGCCACACACACTGAAAACGGCTGAGCGGCAAGCAGTGCTGGCTGGGGGCGATTAGCTCCAACAGCGCGCTAAGGTTCATGGGTTCCGATAGTACGTGCTTCAGGAATCTTTGATATTTTTGGAATTGTTCGTTCGGTGTACAAATACACACATGGACTGGTCGCATTTCATTTTGCACGTGAACGTCAGCGAAAGTTATTGAAAAGTCAGCGATGCTTAAACTAGAACCCATTCAAAATTTGGCCGGCAACCATAATAGCACTTGGAAAGAAAGGTTCATCACTCAACAAACGACAACCACTATCGCCATGGCCACTGTAGACCTAGGCCAATGCCTACGCAAGCGCTTTCTCGGGAAGTCTCGAAGTGGCGTGGCAGAAGCGCGTGTCCAATTTTGTGTCCACGAACGGCCCCGGAGCCGGGGGATCGACATGTGATCTTGTGAAGTGTGTGGATGCCGCCAGTCTTCAGATGTGGTGAGTGCGATATTTTATATTTTTTAACTTACTTGAATAACAGATTAGAGCATACTACAAACGTTGTTTGTTTGGTTAAGTGAGTGGCGGATCTGGACGGGTGGTTTGTGAGGAGCGAAACCTTCGACTGTCAACAGACTGATAAATTATTTTAAATAAGTTATTTCTTCAAGGCTGCTCAGAATTTCAGATACATTATACATTGTGTCCTTTTTGTGCAGATTTGGAGTGGTTTTAGCTGGAGTGGTTTTAGCATGAGAGCAGTGCTGCGTCACCAAGACCAGCATCACTATTCACTCGTAGGGTCTGATCATTTTTGTTGCAAGGTTATTGCAATTTTGAAAATAATACTATTTTATTGACTTAGATCAGAGACTATCATGGGTGCCCAAACCCCAAGCCCAGCCCAGCCGAAGCCCATGAACACCAAGCCCAGGCCCCCACGACCAGACCATTCAGATTCAGTAATTATTGGATACCCATGCCATAGTGGAGACCCATCAGATGAGGGCAGTAATTATTTTAACAAACAGTGGGTCAGCTATTATCCTAGCATGTTGACTCAATACTAATTAAGAGGAATAAAATCAGTGTGTTTGTTGTTAATGTTTGGACATATCGACACTTTGCGGTCAAACATATCATATTGGATCCAACCTTTCGGATCAATGACAATGTATTTAAATCTTACGCACTGTTACTATACGTACACATTTGTGTTGTCTTAAGTGACCCCCTACAGGTCAGATGAGGTCAACCCAAGTAACAAGACACTTTGTTCAAAGATAACTCTGACAGAATTGAGATAGACAAAAGTGAAACTGGCACTAACATGTGTTTAGCCATCAGTGAAACACGTCTAACTCCATATAGTCAAGCATGTACCTCTAACTTGGGTCACATCACCATGACTTGCCTGTATGGTCAGCATTATCTCAGTTTGTGACCTAATCTAGGTCAACAGTGATATATATGAATCGAAGCGCCTTGCTAACGCGGCAAAGAACCGACTGGTGTCACATTTTGTCAAATTGCCTGTATTCTTCATTTAAGCGCAAAAAGTAAAGATTATAAGCAGAATTATTACTGTCGCGCCCCCAAGTAGGCCCTGTGTTGACCTTGTATGACCTCTGGACTGAAAACTTTGACTGTGAGTAAATTTATAAGTACATGCCGTAGCAATTAGACATTTTCAAAGAGCTTTTGCAATGTGGCTTCTTGACGTTTGTTTGTTAACAAGAGAATAGTTTCGTTAATAGTTGCGGGAGGTTCTGGAGGCAAAGGTGTGCAAAAACTTGGAAATTTTGCCTTTGTGTGAGTCTTGATTTGATACCGGCTGCGGGTGTGACCCTCAAATATTGACTTGATAAAAAAATGCACCTCGAAATTAGTTTTCTAAAGTGTTGAGTCGCTTTGTCTCTATGTACCATTAGCAGCGAGTTCGAGGGGTTGACGTCAAAGCCCCCCCACCCCCCTCCACACACCATAAGAGGAATGTTTAGAGAGGCAGAAAAAGTTCACACTCCCCTGCCGTCGGTGGCTAACGGCGAATGGTTGGTGCCGACACCGGCACGTTGGCGAATCTTGGGTGTCCAGCGTAAGAACCGAACAATTCGAAAATGTGATATCCTGCCCTGATCGTCACATACTTGCTCACACCGTAGTTGACCATTTTTTATTTCGGAAACGCTTCTGGATGACTGATACGGCTAAATACAAGTTGTTGGCATGGGAGGCTCGGGCCAACAAAATTTACTTTATGAACCTAAAATGTTTAACGTTAACGGACTGAGGATGTGTTGGGGTTCCCCTCCCCCAAGTGTTTGGAAAAAGGTCCTCCACCCCCCTCACCCCTGTTTCCCTCAAGGACTCTACGAATAATCTATTGTTAGATGTGGTGACTTATGTTCCGCGGCGGATGCAATAATGATCAATAATGGTCCAAATGTAAAGTCGTAGAGATGTGACTATGCCGCTCATCAACCATACGTGTAATCCGTAAATCAACGTCGATCCGCGCGCCAAACCTACTCTGATACGTATCGTCACCGGTCGAAACTGGCGTAATAGTTTGACTCCGACACTTTTTGCTATGGGCTGAAGATGGCTGATGTTACAGATTGGCATTGAAATGTAATCCCGAAACGATTCTCTGTGAAAGATCAATTGGAAGTAGTTTTTCGATAGAAATCACCCGACTTTCTGGCATAGACATGTTCCGCCATCCGCCGCTATCCGTGTATACTACTTACCCCAGTTCCCGCCTCGCTGTTTCGCTGAATGACAACCTAAGAGCAATTTAGGGTTGAACCTGTCCAGCACAGCAATAAGTGTATTAAATCTTGGACCCGGGACAATTATCACCGAGGCCTTAATCCAATAGTCAGCAGGGGCAATAAGCGACAGATACGCGCGGACCAAATTTAGCAGGCGGGTACATCGGACAGTCTGCAATCATTATACCTATATTCGGTCGTGCTTATAAGCCTCATCGCTCGCCCCCCCGAGAACCGCCCCACGTGCGTCCTCCCCACCCAACGTCCTCCCCTCCACCAAAATAAGGTCATACTCCGCCTGCGGACCCCAGTCTCAATCAGTACTTTGTATCAGTGGGGCCCGAAACCAAGAGACAAGGTGGCATCCCTCTATACCCCGATAAGTCGTGGACGTTTGCAACTCGCTGCCCGTGATGCGGCCGGGGCTGTGCCCGCGATCGCGTATAAAACGAGCCGAGGAGATGCGGTAATAAAGAGCTCATGCCTATTACGTTGGAGGAGCTGCGCAATCAGTAGATTTTCTCATACTTCCAATAAGAGTCTTCAGGTTATTGACAGTGAATTATCCGATCAAATAGATATAAACTAGTGTTCTTCAAAACCTTATGGTCTGCTATTCACGTTCTGCTTACAGAATAGTCAAATGACAAGATGTTTAACACGGCAAACGATGTAACAGGACCAGAGTGGAAGCGATCGTAGTAATTCCAATTCCATAAAGGCGACGGATCCATCACTTTCCGGCCATTTTAGACCGTAACCACTGTAGCCAGGCAAATATGCAAAATGTAGAAAAGCGTCTTGATTTGTCACTTCAACGTGGTCAGACGTCCCTGTTTATTGCAAGTCAGTCACCTCTCTTTAAGGCAGCGCAGAGTCAGCATGGGATTGATGCGCAGCGGTACATTCGACAAGCGACAGCCCTTTTTTAACACGTTAACACTGAGGACTTACTAAGGGTAATTGGTATTAAAATTTATGAGTGTTTCGCTATTAACTTCTTATAGAATCATAAGACGCTGCAGTTTTGACTGGTTCATTAATCACATGAGACTAATCAAGTATATAGATTTATTTATATACTAAACTAGAACTGCTTCAAATCGCCCCGGGATGGTTCCGTAGCTATTTAGAGGGTCACACTCAGAGAGTTAGAGTTGGTGATGACCTTTCGGAGCCACTTCCCATACAAATAGGCACTTTTCAGGGAACGATATTAGGAAGTTTATTGTTTAACCTTTTAACCAACGACATCTCATAACCAACGACATCTCATCCTACATTCCATCAAAGATAAATGGATTTAAGGTAGCATTTGTCCGCTACGCTGATGATACGCAGATAGCATTAACAGGTCCCAGAAAAACGCATAGAAGAAAGATGAAAAGCCTCGCCTCAGGAATGTATTAGATACGAGCTAGTCTATTTTTCGCGTTTATGCAGCATTAGTGGTATGAAGGTAAACGCCAGTAATAAATCAGAGCTCGCATAGCTCGGTGGGAGAATCAGGACGCCAACTGAAAGCTAGATACTCCAATTGGCCCTGAAGTGCGCTTATGGGTGAACGTCTTGATTATATACGAAAAGGTTAAGAATCTGGCGTCATACATGGATTTGAGACTATCGTGGAAAGTTTCATGTCTAAACATGTAACTAGTTCGTGTCTTTGGGTATTACCTTGATCGTGATTATTTCATTGTAAGGATAAATCTCTAAGTTAACCAGTTAAGTTTCTGGCTTGCCAAAGAATCATAAGACTCAAGCTCGTCGCAATCCACATGGTCCCGTTATTAGTATACAAGAATTTTGGGGAAGTGAGCTTTGTCATGGTGTTCGTCAGAAATTCAAAGGTTATCAAATTACCATGACGGCGTCAGTGATATTTTACCTACCGTTTGAAGACGATAAATTAGGCGACCGATATAGTATCCGATGTGCTTTCGACAACTATGACATTCGGCTTTAATGATACACCACAAGCTCGTAGCATATCTTCTGATCTGAAGTCTGATTCCACCATAATTTGACTCCACCTGTAGACGTGCTCCGGTCACTTTAAAAGAGCGGATGCTCCACACAGAATCTCGATAACAACATGAAGGTGTAGCCCGGAACAACTCAGACCAATCCCTTGCCTACACTATCAAGTTGCACGGCCCAAGAACAAACCATAGGGGTAAAGCGCCTGCTTTACAATATCGCGACCTCGGAAAACCTTTACAAACTAACATGTAAGCGAAGTGGACGCAACGAGAATTGAGTGAGATGTCAGTGCAAAATAGTTTGAAAGTCACCCAATGCTACGACAAAGAGATTGGAAAGCGAATTTAAATATAGTCATGGTGTCTGTTATTCAGCATAGCTGTTATGACTTGGTTCTTCAGATTCATTTTCCCTTTCCCCGTTAGGGAAGACATAAAAGCCCCCCCCCCGCTAAAGGTTTATGAGATAGTTAACTTTGTATGAACAATGGTTTCACTAATAACCTACAAATCGGTGGTGGATGAAACGATGAAGTGTAATAAAACAAATGTGAATTACCAAATAATGAGTAGTCGACAAGCCAGGTATGTTAATATTGGGGAGCAACTAGAGTTATACCACCGCCAAACGTTAATAATCAGTCTTCGACTAAGTTGAGGTGTCGGCCCCCCCTTGGTCCCCGAAAGTTGGGGTCATAGCGCCGCGCCTCTAGCCACCCCACTCACGCCCTGTGCCCAGAGAGCCATAGGTAATTGATGTATCAGTATTGACGAATCGCTAACAAGTGGTGCCATTATGTTAAAAAGAGATGTTGATCATGAATCTGTGCCAGGTTATTGTGCAATAGAATGAGATGATGTGAGGATCTTACCGTAACACTAGTATAGTATGGCTGGTTTAGTCTGGACAAGTAGGCGAGTGTTTGCCATAAGTGACAGGTTAAGATTTAATGTGGTATTGATTGAAAATGTTGTCCAGTTGAGCAGTGCACCTTACATTGCAAGGGTAATTGAATATAAAGATATCTCAAAGACTTTATTGAATTAGAATTGTTTTCATTCGTTCGCAATCGTCTGATGTTTTAAGTCTGCATTATGGAATCTATTTTCAGGCTACCGTTGTATATGTGCTGAGTCTTGAATTAGGAGGCATGTATCTACAGTCTTTTTCAGTCGCCGATGGCTCCCACCTTCATGTATAATCGTTGGCGATTCGGCACGCATTGGTGATTTTATCATGTTAATTTGAGTTTTGTACAATCTGCAATGCTTAGACGTGCCTTTTTCAGCAGCTTATCGACACACGAGTGCTTAAGAAAGTAGGTTTGACTGAAACCATAAATGAGTCTTACATTAGCATGACCATCCTAATTTCATCACCGTTGCTACTTGCTACCATAAGTAAGATTTCAGCTCAACAGTGCATATCATTAGCGCCGACACGGTACTAAAACGTAAGCGTGATAGGTACTAACTGTATTCTAAATTTAGCACAGTTAAAAGTTTAGCACCGTGCTGAAAATTAGTATAACAGGTGTACGGTGCTAGATTTAGCTCGGTAGTGCTTAACTGTTATTGATGCTAAGAAAAACACCTGGGTGCTAAAACAGGACTTTAAAAAGAACACAGGCTGCTTAAGTTAGCACTTGTAGAGTGCTGAAAAATAGTCAATTAAAAAGCACCTCTAGGGTGCTCAACATTTTTACCGTATATAGCTTGTGGTTGTGGTTATAGATGTTAAGTTTGATGCCTCATCGCTGGTCATGTGAGCAGCATCCTAGTTTTAGAGCATCTGAAGTGAAAATAGAAACCCATTTTGATCGTGCCTGCCCCGAAAGGACAACAAACACTTATTAATATTTTCACCGAGCAAACTTGAGTGAATAAACACCGTCTTACTCGAAGCGGCACAGTGCCTCATCACGACTGCTAACGGATCAAACTTTGGAAATACATCTGCGGGCAACCATGAGTTGGAGCTGCTGCTGGCCAAGTTGGTATCATCGCGGGTGTGGAACAGACATCGCTGACGCCAACTAATAACTGACCGCAGTTTCACACCGAACGAAATGGTTTCACATCCGTACACATTAAACAGTTACACAGCCTGACGGCAATCGCCAGTAAAGTTGAGCCTTGCCGACATTAGAGCCGCAACTTTTGAGCCATGTATCAACGGGCAAAGTTCTGGCCCATCCTCCTGGGTAATGCCTGATCCGGTCCAACATTAACAATCCATCAGTCCACAGTGCCATTGTATGGCCAAAGAAAATATATTTCGGGCATGGCTGACGGAACTGAAAGTGGAGAAGCAGACGATGTATTGTGAATGTGTCCTTATGCTTATGCGGTGCTTCATAGTAGCCGTTTTCACGAAGGATTTATTTGCCGGGCGCTTTACCCGGTAATATCCGGCAATATTTGGGGCGATTCAGGTAATTGAGCCCATAGCTCGTAAGAACATGAACTTTCCCAGTAGTTTTTGGTATCAATTGAAACTTTGTGAATTAAAGAAAAATAATCATATTTTCACGCACAAAATGGAGTTATGACTTGAAATCGATAGACGAGACAAAAATATGTTGTAAATTCATCACATTTTGCTTACAAATATTCCTACCGAAATATGTTTCAAGTTACAGTTGATGAGCGTTCCACACATTCAATGACCGGTACTCGCAACCTGCTTGCAAGCACTTTTGGATCTCATCAAACTGCGGGCTTTTCCCGTATTATTTTCTTACGCAATGAGGTGGAAAATATATTTCAAATCCCGCTTGTTTCGATAATATGACCGGCGATCCTATACATTTGATAGCCATTGTATAAAAAACGAGACCGAATTAGCAGTTTAACTTCACCCCCCCTATGACGGCCTAGCTGTACTAATTTTGAAATAGTTTCATAAATCGTCAGCGCTACATGCTTTCTATAACTTTGTAACTGGCTGTATACAACACTATGGTTTATATTATCATTGCAAGAAATCATGTCTCCCCAAAACACTCGACAAACAGTTAAACATTGGCAATTCAATCGGAAAAATCAACTTGGCAACCAACGACGGCCTTCTTAGTGCCGGCGATTTAGTTTCAGGGACATTCCCAGCCGCGAACAAGTTTGAAACACCGCCGATATGGCACGATCAAATATGATGGGAAAAACACCTGCTCAATAGAGTTCGAAAGAAGTACTTCTACTTGCTTTTTCATCTGCTAAAAACTTACAACATTGAAATAAACGTTAATACGGTTTTAATTTAATTCTATTAATTTAAATTAATCATTGTTATACTATAACGGAAGCCTAAGAAATTGTTGCTAACAAAAATAAAAGGTGATTATTTCCCTTTAATGCACTTATCTGAATATTCCATTGAAAAAATAACACAATACATTACTTAAAATCTACAATTTCATATGAAACTAGCTCTGGTGATGCCAGACGGCTGTGGCGGCTTCAGGCGTTGGGTGCGACTTCATCTGTTTGAATGTTTCGAAAGTGCGGGTTTCAAAGATAAAACTCATTTAGTCATATAATCACTTAGCACACCATCATAATCCACTTCCGAAGCTCCTTCCTGCACACAAACCAGCTCCGGGTCTCCCTAACTGCCACATAAATCCTGTTCCATGTTGCCGAAGCTCTACAGTACAAGGGAAAGACCGCCTGCCATGCTCCGTTCGAACGCGGGGCAGCAGCGGGCCGCGAGTTTCTCTCTCTCTGACACTTCTGATCTGAGTGCGATTTGCTCAGCACACATAGCTCACACCGTAGTTTACATTCCTGATTTACACCACATAATTACACCACTGATTTACACCACATAATTACACCACTTATTTACACGCTGATAAAATCGCTGATTCACACAAAATATTACAACGCTTGATTTACACCGCTAATTTACACCGATTGATTTACACCACATACTCACCACTAACTTTATACCACTGATTTACACCGTTGATGTACACCACAAAATTACACTACAGATTTACACCGCAGGTTTACACCGCTGATTTACACCGCTCAATTACACCACTGTTAAACTGCTAAATCATACCGCTGAATTACACCACTGAATTACACCACTGAACTTTACCGCTGATTTACACCGCTGAGTTACATCACTGATTCACACCACAAAATAACACCGCTGAATTACACCGCTGATTTAATCCGCTGATTTAGTCATCTGATTTACACCACTGATTTACACCACATAATTACACCACTGATTCACACCGCTAATTTACATCGCTGATTTACACCACATAATTACACCGTTGATGTACACTACATATTTACACCACTGATTTACAACGCTGATTTACACCGCTGATTTATACCGCTGATCTACACCGCAGACTTACACCGCTGATAAACGCCACAAAATTACACCACTGATGTATAATAGGCCGAGTGTCAGCTTTAGAGAGCCTCTGACACGTGCTAATGGGCCGTGATCGAGGGGGCGGACTGACGATCAGCTCCCTCCATTAGCGTGCAGGTATTCAGCCGTCAGTTGGGTGTCCCGAGCCGGCACAGTTTCGGAGACGGTCAGCGGTCAGAGTCGGCAGCGGTCAGAGTCAGCGGTCAGAGTCGGCAGCGGTCAGAGTCAGCGGTCAGAGTCAGCGGTCAGAGTCAGCGGTCAGAGTCAGCGGTCAGAGTCGGCAGCGGTCAGAGTCAGCAGCGGTCAGAGTCAGCGGTCAGAGTCAGCGGTCAGAGTCAGCGGTCAGAGTCAGCGGTCAGAGTCAGCAGCGGTCAGAGTCAGCAGCGGTCAGAGACAGCGGTCAGAGTCAGCAGTCAGAGTCAGAGTCAGCGGTCAGAGTCAGCGGTCAGAGTCAGCAGCGGTCAGAGGCCGATTGAGAGGGGCATTAGGTCAGACTGAGACGGTCAGAAGCGAATGAGACCGGGCCTTGGACCAGACGTGAGACGGTCAGAGGCGATTGAGACGGTCTGAGGGGCGATTGAGACGGTCTGAGGGGCGATTGAGACGGTCTGAGGCGATTGAGACAGTCTGAGTGCGCGATTGAGACGATCTGAGGGGATTGAGACGGTCTGAAGGGGCGATTTGAGACGGTGCTGAGGGGCAGATTGAGACGGTCGAGCGGCGATTGAGAGGTACTGGGAGGCGATTGAGGACAGTCTGAGCGCATTGAGGACAGTCTTGAGGCGATTTGAGACGGTCTGGAGTGGCGATTGAGACGATCTGAGGGGCGATTGAGACGGTCTGAGGGGCGATTGAGACGGTCTGAGGGGCGATTGAGACGGTCTGAGTGGCGATTGAGACGGTCTGAGGGGCGATTGAGACGGTCTGAGGGGCGATTGAGACAGTCTGAGGCGATTGAGACTGGGCCTTCGGTCACCAGGTCCAGACTGTTGAACCGGCTGCAGCAAGTCCGTCAGATGGATTGATTGACCCCAAGTGGGAGAATAGTTAATTGCACGACAGATCGGTAAATGGCTGATCGCTTGACCCAGACGTGACCTATCCATATACCCTGTGACATGTTAGTTTGTACCAACTCCTCCGAGGGTGATTCATTTGATTGACGTCATGAATATTCAGCCTACGTTGTGTCTCTGCTGCAATGCAAATTGTTGCCTTTGTCTTTCAACACGCCTCGGCTTGCGGGTAAGTCGAATTTAATACCAACACATCTTACGACGCGAGAAGCAAATTCGTTTCGCCCCGTGTCGACACCACAAGTTAATACAGAGATGGCATTATATTCTGCACTCGGACATAATTATAAGTTGGGACATCAGATGCAACAGGTTTTGGATACACTGTAGCTGCAGTTGGGAATTTAGGAAGGCGGTGGGGGGTCATCACAACAGACTCGGCAATTATTTTATGAAACGATATTTGAAGGGAATGTTTCACCTTTCTGAAAGTTGGCAAACATACGCTGGTTGTAGTGCAAAATATGAAGTAAGTTCTGCTGAAAACGATGGTGATATTTGTTGGTCTGCTAAAACTGTTCAGAGTCAGTAGTCTGGAAAAAGGCGTTTTCAGTACGACGTATGTTTTATTCACAAAATAATTTGCGGTAGAGTGGACTCGGCCTTCCTGCTCGACTGTTTCCCGTTTCTCCACGTACCACGCGTCGAACCAGGGCCGGGCCATTCCAACTGATTCATGTCCCGACCCGCCCCACGAGGGCCAACAAGGAACCATCAAGCGAGAGGCTATTCGCGACGGGCTTACTGGCATTCAATGAAACGATGTTGACCAATTCCAAGGCTGCTGATCCTTTCACGCAACGTTTGTTAGCTTCAAAGCAAGTGTGATAAAATATGTAAGAGAAAATCCTGTCTGATGTTGTTATGGTTGTAACGTGATTTTAGCATTTTAGCGTGTGTTTATTTTTACTGTTTATTTTTAACGTGTTTTTATTTTTATTTTTATTTTTATTGTTTACTTTTATTGTGTATGTGTGTGTTTATTTTTATTGTTTATTTCTAGTGTGTGTAAATTTTATGTATATTTTCGCGTGTGTTTGATATGTCATGTCTCCCTGACTTCACCTATTAGTGGGTTAATGGACCTATTGGTGATCAATAAAAAAGTCGACAAATAATTTCACTTGATTTTTTTTTTAACTTGGGGCAATGACTTCTCTTTCTTTCTCTATCTTTGTAGACAACTCTGACTATTTGAATGCAAGCAAGTCTTTTGTTATCGTGCACGCAGCAGTCACAGCAGATAATACAGCCAAGGTTCGAGAAATACAAGTCGTTTTTCTCCCCGGACCAACAATCTTGAAGATGCTTGTAGTGGCTGTCAGCCAATCTGCGGTACTTGCTGCACTTGCCTTTTCAAAATTCAGAATTATATTGCTTAAAAACGGTTAAGTTTTGGAGAAAATTGTCTAAGTAATTCATAATTATCAATAACGGCCAGAGATATTGGCTGTCTCAGTTCAAACCCAATACAAATGTGAAATATTCCCTTAAAATTCCTGTCAGAGCCCAGAGGAGAGGGGTCTAAAGAGTTAATAAAGGAGATAAATTTTCTAGGAGAGAAAAATTATTAAAAATAGGAGAGAAAATTTATTGACAGTGGTTGCAAAAAATCCTAAGCTCATAAAATTTGAAAAACTGTACACCGTCCAACGAAAGCATAATTATCACATCAAGCCCTGCCTAATAACGGCATGAGACACCACTCGTTACCACCTGAACATCCAACAGAACGGCGCCGTCCTCAGCGTCAGTCTGACGTTAACTGACCGTCAGCCTGACGTTAACTGACCGTCAGCCTGACGTTAACTGACGTCAGCCTGAACGTTAACCTGACCGTCAGCCTACGTTTAACTTGACCGTCATCCGGACGTTAACTACCGTCAGCCTGACGTTAACTGGACCGTCAGCCTGGACGTTAAAACTGCACCGTCAGCCTACGTTAACTGGAACCGTCAGGCCTTAACGTTTAACGACCGTCAGCCTGACGTAAAACTGACCGTTCAGGCCTGACGTTAACTGGACCGTCAGCCTGACGTAACAAGACCGTCAGTCTGACGTTTAACTTGACCGTCAGTCTGACGTTAAACTGACCGTCAGCCTGACGTTAACTGACCGTCAGCCCTGACGTTAACTGACCGTCAGTCCTGACGTTAACTGACCGTCAGTGTGACGTTAACTGACGTCAGCCTGACGTTAACTGAACGTCAGCCTTGACGTTAACGAACCGTTACAGCCTGACGTTTAACTTGACCGTCAGCCTGACGTTAACTGGACCGTCAGTGTGGACGTTAACTGGACCGTCAAGCCTTGACGTTAACTGGGACCGTCGCTGACGTTAACTGACCGTCAGCCTGACGTTAAAGGGGGACTGTCCCACTTAACATAAGATGAGTTGATTATAGCCCATTTGCGGTGCTGAGCCATTGAAATTATGTATGGTATAAGATAAAACAACCATGAGTCGAATCACAGAGAAATTCGAGTTTGATTTTCACAATCTGTAACATCGCCAGCCCCCAATGTTTTGAATGGTGCCGTGAGCCGATGGTCGTAGTCTCTCTTTGCTAAAATTGTTGATTACAGTCGACTTGTTTTTTACCTTTCAGCCATACATTAGGCCATACACTAGTCCTATTATAACAGCGTTGAAAGTTTTCTTTTTTCCCCAAAAATCCTTCATATGACGTCATCAGCCCAAATATTAAAACATATTTTTTTTTATGAAATTGAGCACTGTTCGTGAGAAACAAATGACATAATCGTGTTCAGCAGCATTCACTTGATATTTCGCACCCACAAAACGACGTACATTTGACACATTTTTTGAAGGTGGGACAGTCCCTTTAACTGACCGAGTGTCCGTGCTGCCGGGAATTCACACATGTCGTTGTGTCCAGCCGACAGCCTCCGGGACCCATCCATAGCTGTCGGGCGTATCTGGCGATCAGAGGGACAGCTACCGACAGCCTCCGGGACCCATCCATAGAGCTGTCGGCCGTATTCTGGCGATCAGAGGGACAGCTTACCGACAGCTCCGGGACCCAGCCATAGAGCTGTCGGCCGTATCTGGCGATCAGAGGGACAGCTACCGACAGCCTCCGGGACCCAGTCATAGAGCTGTCGGCCGTATCTGGCGATCAGGAGGGACAGCTACCGGACAGCCTCCGGGAACCAGCCATAGAGCTGTCGGACCGTTTCTGGCGATCAGAGGGACAAGCTACCGACAGCCTCCGGACCCAGCCATAGAGCTGTCGGCCGTAATCTGGCGGATCAGAGGGAACAGGCTACCGACAGCCTCCGGGACCCAAGCCATAGAGCTGTCGGGCCGTATCTGGCGATCAGAGGGGACAGCTAACAGCTACGACAGCCTCGGACCCAGCCATAGAGCTGTCGGCCGTATCTGGCGATCAGAGGGACAGCTACCGACAGCCTCCGGGACCCAGTCATAGAGCTGTCGGCCGTATCTGGCGATCAGGGGGACATTGGCGGGACAGCGGGAGATCAGGGGGACATTGGCAGGACAGCGGGACATCAGGGGGACAGACGTGAGATGTCTCACCGCCAGGTCCGTCCACCAGGGTCGTGTCGGGCTGCTGCACTGGCCGGCCCGCACTCTCATCAACTAATGATGTGCTAACCATGGGCACCGGCATACCAAATGTTGCCGAGGAAAATACGGGGGACAGCTACCGACAGCCTCTTCATTTACAATAAGCAGATAAATAAATCGAAGCCAAATACTGCCGAGAAAATACGAAGACATGCCCACGAATTAGCACCGCAATTACCACGGGTATATAATATAATCCGCGATACCTCTAGCGCAAGCGCTTAATCGTTCTGTTCGATAACACACCCTGTGGTGACCTGAGACCGTGCTGCGTTACCGTTCCGCGTTACCGCCGCTGGTCTCTGTTCATCGGCCGGCGGGAAGGTAAACTGTCCCGGGCGGTGCCGGGAAGGTAAACTGTTCCTGGGCGGTGCCAGGGAAGGTATACTGTCCCGGGTAGTGCCTGGGAAGGTAGACTGTCCCGGGTGGTGCCAGGTAAGGTAAACTGTCCCGGGCGGTGCCAGGGAAGGTAGACTGTTCCGGGCGGTGCCGGGAAGGTGGACTGTCCCGGGTGGTGCCGGGAAGGTGGACTGTCCCGGGCGGTGCCGGGAAGGTAGACTGTCCCGGGCGGTACCGGGAAGGTATATTGTCCCGGGCGGTGCCGGGAAGGTGGACTGTCCCGGGCGGTACCGGGAAGGTAAACTGTTACGGGCGGTGCCGGGAAGGCTAGACTCACCCGGGCGCGAATTTCCAAAGTCTTGCAACCATTCGCACCAATTCATTTGATTGGTCGAAATCACTTGAATATGACGTCACAGTGGATATGACGTCATCACTCACCACCCTTGTATCGAAATGACTGGTTGGAGCGGCGTTGTTGCGTTACGTAGGCTTGGAGACAACATGTTCACACCAACACGCTAATTTCAGTAAGAAGAAACCCATCAATTTCATTGCAGGTCACGAGATATTGTGATTTTTTTTCATTTATTCATTGATATCGCCAACAGGCACTGTGCCCACTCATAGACGAAGTCAGGCAAGGACGCAGGAACCGGGGGCAGAGGGTCAGCCACCCCCTCCAACATTGTCCGATTTTAGCATTACGCCTATGGCGTTGCATGGAAAGAATCGACTTCAGAATGTCTCCAGCACCCCCCCCCCCAACTTTCGGACAGTTCCGGCGCCCCTGAAGTCAAGTGATAGAAATACAGAATAAATAATCATACACATCCACATATCGCGAAGCTATCGCCAATACACTTCACAGGTCTCTATCCCGCTGTTGTGTACAGCATAAATCCATCGTATCGCCAAGTCATCAGTCCCCCGTTATCCAACCATACATGGCTGCTGCCTAGTATCGTATAGCTTACAAGGAGTGACGAGCTATAGCTGGTTGTGTCCGAGTTCAGACCCCAGACGGACACCCAGCAGAGACCGAGCTCAGCAGAGACCGAGCTCAGCAGAGACCGAGCTCAGCAGAGACCGAGCTCAGCAGAGACCAAGCTCAGAGAGACCGAGCTTCACAGAGACGAGCTCAGCAGAGACCGAGCTCAGCAGATACCGAGCTCAGCAGAGACCGAGCTCAGCAGAGACCGAGCTCAGCAGATACCGAGCTCAGCAGAGACCGAGTTCAGCAGAGACCGAGCTCAGCAGATACCGAGCTCAGCAGAGACCGAGCTCAGCAGAGACCAAGCACAGCAGAGACCGAGCTCAGCAGAGACTGAGCTCAGCAGAGACCAAACTCAGCAGAGACCGAGCTCAGCAGAGACCGAGCTCAGCAGAGACCGAGCTCAGCAGAGACCGAGCTCAGCAGAGACCGAGCTCAGCAGATACCGAGCTCAGCAGAGACGAAGTCAAGCAGAACCAAGCACAGCAGAGGACCAGCTCAGCAGAGCGAGCTCAGGCAAAGAGCGAGTGGGGCGCGGCGCCCCCCGTATGAGAAGCAACTTGCTCCACCAAGGAAAGCCTGACCCTCGGCGGGGACCGTTCAGCCCGGCCGTGTGGGCCGTGTAACTCGACACAGCGGCGTACGTGCTCGTGCAGATCCTGCCCGCCGCGCTGTAGTGGGGAGGTGGTGGCAGTGGGCACTGTAGCAACAGCGGTTTAACATAGGCAGGCACCATGCCTATGTATTTTCACAATTCTAACACAATCCCACCGACAATAAAACCTTCCAGCCTGGATGTTGACGAGGCGATGCAGTAATATCTCATGTTTATGCTCCCCATCAGGGCTGCGAGTCGTCGGTTGTCATGACTCCGATCCGACTCCGACTCCGAGACGACTCGACCTTTCAACCCAGGACCCCGCTGGATAGGCCCCATCTAACGCATCCAAATTTGCTTTTATGTTGAAACTCTGTTGTAGATAATCGTCCCCAGAATCTATATACGCAATGGTCATCAATTCATCACCCCCTTCTCAGAAAAACCAAATAAGTAAGTATTGGATAAGGCATTTTTTGATGTTTGCAACCACCATTTTAGCGGAAAAAACAATACGATAATGATGGCAAATGAGCATAAAATTTAAGTTTCACGGATTTGTTTAAATGCAGTGCTTCTTGAGAGAATCGACGCCAGGCATATAATCGAAACAAGCAGAACGCAAATATATTTTCAAACCATTGCGAGTATGAATACGGAAAATCCACAGTTTGACAGGACCGAAAGTAGGTACTTGCCAAAGTACCGGTGTAAAGTGGGAACGCTTAAAGTGAATAATTTAGCTTTTTGTTAGCAACAATTTCTAGACTTCCTTGTGGATAACAATGAATTAAAATAAAAAAATTTCCTTACTATAGTTGTATTTTTTACAAATACAAAACAAGTAAAAAGCCAGTAGGAACGCGGGGGCGCGGGGCCCATGGGCCCCCTCACTTTTGTCAATTTGTGTCGTGCTAAAATCAAATCAATTTTACTTCGTTATAAAAATTAAAAAGGCGGGCGGCGCCGGCAAAAACCCAGGAGATTTTCCGCGTATGACAAAGGAGTCAAAAACTGCATAGAAACCCGGTATATGGATCGATCCCCTCAAACGAGATTGAAGTTTCCTGGTGCACGTTCCTACGCTTTTGTGGAACAATACATATACTTCTGATGGAAACTTCGGATGAACCAGTGTATGTTCCGTTATTACATTGGAAGCGCTGCCGTATCTGGCGCTGTGTTTAAAATATTCAACGCTGGACAATGTGGCGCCCGTGAAAGATCCCCGACACTAAATTTAAGATCAATGTCGGTGCCACATGCATCGATGAGCTTCTGTATGCTTAATTTCCCGAACCCCGTTTTTTATTGTTGTTATTTTTGGGGAAAATGATACTTTCATGATGACATAAAGTTAGTGTATATACAACCAGTAACACAACTATCAAAATTCCTAATGTCAAATAAATTAAAATAATAAACAAATTGAGGCCGCAACCACTAAAAAAACGCCCCCATAAAGCGCATCTTTACTGTAATTGGTACCGTTCGTTCAATGGTTATTAGAATAAAGATCTACGGACATATAATCACAATCAGTAGAAACAAAATACATTTTTCAATAATTTAATAAAAAAAGGAAATGCCCCGCAGTTGATAAGGATCTCAAAAAGTACTGAAAAGCACTTTCCAAGTACCGGTCGTTTAAAGCTGGAACGCTTAATAACTTTAAATTGCAATGTCTTTCGAAAGAAGTTTATATGCAAAATGTGAACGATTTTACCAATATATTTTGTCTTGTTTGTCGTATTTCAAAGTGAAATTCTATTTGGGGGAAAAATTATATTTCCCTTAAGCAAACCTTATTTGAAATTGTACAATAGTAGTCTTATGTTTGTCGACTTCAAGTAAAACTCCATTTTGATGGAAAAAGTTAAATTTATCTGGAACAAAAAGATGAGGGAAACACTTAACTCGCTTGACAAACTTAAAATTGCTTGTAAAGCCGATTGGTTTTACCAATCTACCGATTATTATGATCGTCAGCAAAATTCCTGGGAGTGCATTTTGACCTGCGACTGAAGACATCCCTTGAGAATAGTAGTATGTCTTGTATTACGTCCATCGGTAATACTGAATAAACACATTATAGTAACATTCATAGTATGGGAAAATAAACTTAGTGAAAAATTTCGAAGACTTCAAAAATTATCTCAGTCCATCGCCACTGTGATTCCATTTAACTAAAATAAGTACTTCTGAAAGTACGATGCTACGTACAACACCTGCACCGGAGTCGGAGTCGTCAAAATTTACCGACTCCGACTCCGACTCCGACTCCGGCCAAAACAACCGACTCCGACCGACTCCGACTCCGACTCCGCAGCCCTGCCCCTCATAAAAAGAAATACGTATTTTAATTTATTGTAAAAGACTTAGAGGAAACCAGTCCCAAAAACCTACTGTCAATATGATAATAAGAAGAGTGTGGCATGTTGACTGTTATAATATTTTGTCCTTCGAAAGCAGATGCAAAAAATCTGAACTTATGTAAAAATAAGTATTTATAAAATTAGTAAAAACTGATGTGATGATTATGCTACAATCTATCTCTCTGTCTCTCTATCTCTCTATCTCTCTATCTCTCTATCTCTCTATCTCTCTATCTCTCTATCTCTTCTATTCTCTCTATCTCTCTATCCTCTATCTCTCTATCTCTCATCTCTCTTTCTCTCTTTCTCTCTTTCTCTTCTTTCTCTCTTCTCTCTTTCTCCTTCTCCCTTTCTCTTTTCTCTCTTTTCTCTTTTCTCTTTCACTCTTCACTATTCACTTCCATTTTTTTACTCTTTCTCTCTTTCTCCTTTTCTCTCTTTCTCTTATTCCCTCTCTCCCCTTTCTCTTTGTCTCTATTGTCCTACTTTGTTCTTTCTCTCTTCCCTATCTGTCAGCTGTGAGTAAGCGAATATTATATGATCCTACAAACGTTGCCATTTCATTCAACTCATTGAATGACGCTCAAGGCGAGTGTATCACCGATTCCTCAGACAGGGAAGATCCTGGTAATTAGCGGAAGCAATGTGGCTATGCATCCAAAAACGTCTGAAATCGGGGGAAAATGTAACATATGCTGATATAAAATAAAATCTCTGCAGCTTTTACTAAGGAAAGTTTGTTTTAATTCAGCTATCAATGCATAAGCAAGTGAAATCCGATGAGTTTTAGAATTATGTGAGACTTTTTAAACTTTGCACCCTCCCCAAACCACCGGTGGCCCCTTCCTAACTACCGTTCTGGATCCACCCCTGTCCTCAGTGTCCAGTGACCAGTATTCATGCTGCCCTAGCAAATCGGTCAGTATGCATACTGACCGGGCAGTATTCATACTGACCAGTTTTCATATGGGTGGTAGCATATATAATATAGGTCAATATGATTGTTAACGATAATATTGTTGTTGTTTTTAGTTTGCATTCAACTTTATGACAATGTCATCCTCAAATTGATAAAATACTCGCGTTGGTGTTTCGTCGTCCCACCAGTGAGGCCCTTGGGAAAGGCCTCGTAAACTATGCACGGGGCAATGCCTTGCAGCATCGCCGGACCGAAGGTTGTTTTTATGTGCCCACCAGGGGCGTCGCCACAGGGGGGACGGGGGGACACCGTCCCCCCAGCCGTTAGGCTGGGGGGATTATCCCCTCAGTTTCGGGACAGTTTCCCCGGGATTATCTGCACTTCACTCGGAAACAATGCATTTTCAATTTCTCGTTTCACACAAGTTTTGCTGTATTGCTTAACAAATTTTGAAAAATGAAGAATTCAATCCCATAAAGTGTATGCAGAGCCTTTCCTTGGCAGTAATTGCTTGCCCCCAGGCCGTTCCCTAAATAAAAAAACTTGTAGGCGGAGCATGTTATTGTCTGCCTTGCCCAGCTCGAAAAGGCAACGCGAACGCAAAGACGCAAACATCGGCACCCGGAACCTGCTGCCAGTGGTTGCCCCCCAAAGGGGGGCTTTTGGGGCTGGGGGAACCGAATATCTAATGAATAGTGGAAACCAGCCAAGGACCCTCCATTCCACCCCGAACATCCCAAGCTCCTCAGAACAAGGACCATTTATGCGCGTAAAAGTCGTAGGCTGCCTCTCGCTGCTTTCAAATCATTTACACTGTTACCAGCACTGGCCGATCCTGGGGGCATTTAGAGCCGTGCCCCAGGCATTAAGTGGCCTGTTTGCCCCCAAACGATCAAGCCTCACACAAAATTGGTTATCCTGTATAATGGGTTTGCCTTAGGAGAAAACTGTACAAGTTAACAATTGATCAGGAAAAATAACAATTTATCGTCAAAATGCCTTTGCCAGCAGTCAAAATCCAAGCTATTCGCAGTAAATTAAACTGGAAAATTTCACACCGCTTTGCGAACAAGTTTCGCAATGCCTATAAACTTTGTCTTAGTACTTATCAATCTACAAACGAGACCTGACCGCCTATATTCTGAGTTTTATCAGGCAAACCCGTACAAATTTTCGCGCCGCTTCGCGGCGCGAAATAATTTAAACGATTACTTATAACATGGAAATCTTTATTGAAATGCTGGCAAAAGAAGCTTTTTTCGTCATTTCAGCTGACCCCACTTAAAACTTCGGCGACACCCCACAGTTCGGTTTGAGATAAACGTATTACACTTATATTTAATTTCCGTAAGCATGTATGCTACAATGTATTGCCTTTGCATTTTTATGTAAGCTCTAATACCAAAAAAGTTGACCGAGCTAAAATTCAGTGAGAAAAAAAAATATGTGCCTTTTGCCAAAAAAGTTGCCCCCCAACCGACGGCTGGATCCACCAGTGTCCGTCCCCCCCCCCCACTCAAAATCTCGTGGCGACGCCCCTGGTGCCCACCAACACCACCCATCAACGAAAAAAACGCGGATACCGCCCACCAACGCCAAATACCGCCAACGCCGCCCGTAAATGCCACCCGCAAACGCCTCCCGCAA
The DNA here is from genome assembly GCA_014673585.1 of Semibalanus balanoides. Classification (NCBI taxonomy): domain Eukaryota; kingdom Metazoa; phylum Arthropoda; class Thecostraca; order Balanomorpha; family Balanidae; genus Semibalanus; species Semibalanus balanoides. The sequence continues at coordinate 5,938 of VOPJ01008802.1, read as the reverse complement.
ATGCCACCCGCAAACGCCAATTATCGCCAACGCCGCCCGCCAACGCCAAATACCGCCAACACCATCCGCAAACACAGACGGCAAACACCACCGGTAAACGCCGCCCGCCAGCGCCAAATACCGGCTACGCCGCCCGCAAAACACCGCACGCAAACGCCACCCGCAAACGCCGCCCGCAAACGCCGCCCGCAAACGCCGCCCGCAAACGCCGCCCGCAAACGCCGCCTGCAAACGCCAAATACCACCAACACCAGTATTTGGCGTGGCATGGGGCAGAATACGGGTCCTTGTGATGCAAACCTTTCATAAATTTTGGGGTGTTAGCTGGCCCTTTTGACTTTTCAATGTCAAGACAACTTTCCATCTGACTTTCCATTCAACTTTCCATTCGAGCCAAGGACTCCTGCATGAGTGAGTGTTATAACCAAAACACGGCCTCACGTGGCAATATCACTGGCACTGAGGAAGCGTGGAGAAAACCGGTAAGAATTGTGTGACCAAACTAGGATTCGAACCCAGGACCCTTGCATGAGTGAGTGTTATGACCAATAAATTATATCACGTGACTATAGCTGGCAATGGCACAGAAAACGTCGAAAAAATGAAAATGCGTGTTTCCTGACAGTTTTCTGACTGGGATTCGAACCAAGCACTTTTTCGTAAGTGAGTAGTATGACCCAAACACAAAAGCATAACTGGCATAACTAGCATAACTGGCACTGTTACAGAATATACATAACTGGTACTGTTACAGAAAACGTAAAAAACACATGAAAATACGTGTATACTAACATGCTCCTGACTGAGAATATAGAAAGCCAGGACTCTTCCATGTGTTAATGGTAACACCCAAATACAGTATAAAGTATCCATAGCTGATCCTGGCACATAAAACGAAGATAAAAATATGAAAAGCATGTTTTCTGACAACTTCCTGACTGAGCTGTCAAACAACGACCCTTGTATGAGTGTACCGATATCGATATCGATTGCAATCAATAGTCCATCGTCGAAATAGTATGTGTGCATCATTTGGCCCCGATAATGACAATTTCTGAGCCTTCAACCATATATGCTCTTTCGATGAAGATCGACAACTATATCGATATTGATAGCAATATTGATACCAATCGATAGTCCGTTGTCGAATTCGTATGGCTGCATAGTTCGGTATCAGTATTGGCAAGCAGCATTGAGATAATGGCGCTAAGGTAACATATATATAAAAGCATGAGATTGCTGTTCCCTGACTGGGATTCGAGCCCAGGGCCCTTGTATGAGTGGAAATCCAGCAAGTGCGCGTCTGGTCCCGTCCCACTGACGCTTGCGGAGCTGTCGATACCCATTTCGGCAAACTGCAATTGACCATTTTTTAGGGGGTGATGTGGTGATTTAGGTGACGGTGGTGCGCATCCATCTCAGTGTCGGTTACTGACTGACTGACTCAGCCTAAGGCTAGTGATGCGAGATTGTGATGATAAGAGACGCCCAGCTGCCGCCATCGGCAGGACAGAAGGCGAGACGGCAGCCGCAGAAAACCAACAGACGGACAGACCGGGCGCCCGGAAAGTTCAATCAGTAGAGCCGAGAGCTCGGTATCCATAGGTTCCTGGTTCGGCTCTAGCAGCTGACAGTCTTCCCAATCGTTGGTCTTTCTCCGCTCGGGCCGGCTTGAGAAATATAGCTTAAAGGGAGTGTGCCTACTCACATTGGTCTTGTGGAGTTGTTGACACTAGTCTGTAGAACAGATTTCTCTGAATTTAGCCATGTACTTCATTTCCCCAGATTCACTTTAGTTGCTGAGATATTCCAAAGTCACCAATCACATTCCGACGGAACTTAATTATCGATATACGCCAGAGAGCTTTCGCTACTAGAAGAATTGCTCTTAAATTACAACGCTAGCATATGGGCAATTCCAGGACAAATCACCAAGGTAAGAGTGAAAATGTATACCACACCCCCTCCGATTNCGCGCATCGCGCTGCTCCAATGGACAGCTGTCTCGCGCCTGGCGCTGCTCCAATGGATGGCTTCTTTGCGCCTCGCGCTGCTCCAATGGACAGCTGTCTCGCGCCTGGCGCTGATCCAATGGACGGCTTCTTTGCGCCTCGCGCTGCTCCAATGGACATTAGACGTCCCCCGCCAGCCATCCGTCGCTCGCTATAACCGTCGATCGACTAACATGATAAAACTACGTCATGCATGTTAGTTGTAACATCTATAACCGGAACATTTATATGTATGCATGACAATGGTGAATTTTGGATGAGTTATTGCAATATCCATATTTCCCCTACTTGAAAGTATGTACACCAAATTTGTACAGAATTTGATGTCGTTTTTTATGGAGAGTGCGAAGCGTGCAGCGAGTCCTCTCTGAAAACCGGATTTTCTCGCATATAAATGGCCGACCCGGCCCAGCCCCGACCCGACCGGACCCGACCGTAACACTTTTCAGAAGCTTATATTTTTTGGAATCCCGCATCCGATAGACAAGCGATCTTCGCCATCTGATAGCCCCATTCAATGACATTATGTTATTGACATGTTTCGTCTCACGTGAGGGGTCAGCATGGCGCGTGACAAGTGCCGCGTCAGGGGTGTCAGAAAACGTTATCCTGCTATGGCTGAGAAACGGCCGGACCGATTAAGCTGAAATTTGGTGTGTGGTTTGAGACCACACCACTGGCATTGTTGCGCAGGTCAAACATGTAGAGAGTGGGCCCTGTGGCCAGTAATTACCGTCAAGAAGAGCCTTTGTCAGACTGTCTGACAAAGGCTCTTCGTCTTCAGACACTTCATGGAATTCATTAAGATATTCATTTTCCTAATGCCTGGAAGCGATTGCGGAAATTATGATAGGCCACGAAGCGAAGTGATTTTTTCGTTATTGACTGTGAATAGAATGATTTTGACTGCTGCTAAGACCCTTTTTACGATAAATTGTTATATTTCCAAAAAACTGTTTAACTTTCCCAGTTTTCCCCTAGGACCATTGTTTTTTACGTCCAGCAGAGAACGCGCGGGGAGCATATTTGTATTGAATGCCTCCCTCAGATTCCTGCAGGGGGGCATTTGTCGCTGAGGCCCCCTGGATCCGCTAGTGGTTAACTTGGGCTTTTATTGGCAGGATGCTCCTGTTGCTCATAAATCATATGTTCTAAATAAACAAGTAAATATGAAAGATAATAAACCGGGCTGAAACAGAATAGCAGAAGCTTTAGGAAGCACGAAAAGATATACAGGTACAAAACACATTTCCGGAATAAGTACAAATAAATAGCGTTTATACAGTTATTATATCGTTTTCATTAATCTCCAGAGTGCTTGTGCAAGGAGCATATATATATATAGTGATGAATTATTATTTTTAACTGACCTTTCCTTGATATATTAAAAAAATACTTTTTTTCAAATTAAATATATTTTTGATGTTTTTATAAAAATATATTCAATTTGAGAAAAATCAAGGAGAGGTCCAGTTAAAAATAGCAATCCATCAATATTGTTTTTATTGTATGAGCTTCAACAATAGGCCAAACAACTCCGGTTTAAGAAACCCATGCAACCACCTAACCTCACATTTACTCACTTCTATATATAACCATTTAATATCGACTAAACTGTGTCTCACGAAAGATTCGCGTCACACAACGTGATCGGAGAATTCTGATCACAGCCTTCACATCACTTTATACCTGACCAATCCTTCTCAATCAGTCGACAATCAATGTCAAGCCGCATCGACTACATCTCGAACGTGACCCCATATCCATGTCCGTCTAGTAAATGTCTGATTTCTTCCCGATCAGGCCACAGATGCATGCAATACTTTAATAGAGATTCAGCCCATGCAGCGGGCTCCTGAAATCGACCTTTCTGTAGATGATAAGTATCGCTCCAGCTTCGCCGTTTTATCTTGAAACAGACAGGACTTTTCGTGGGACGTCGTCGGTGGAATCAGAGGTCATCGTTTATCTGAGCTGAACCAGAAACGATTTTCCGTGGAATGCCATTGGCTGAAAAACAGCCGTTCAATATCGCTGATTTCTCTCCATAGCCGCCGCCACCATCACCACCGCTCCGGCAGGCCTCAGACAGGAGTCTCCGGCAGGCCTCAGACAGGAGTCTCCGGCGGCCTCAGACAGGAGTCTCGCAGGCCTCAGACAGGGTCTCCGGCAGGCCTCAGACTAGGAGTCTCCTGGGCAGGCCTCAGACAGGAAGTCTCCGGCAGGCTCAGGTAATGGAGTAGTCCGCAGGCCTCAGGTAGGAGCTCTCCGGTAGCCCTCAGACAGGAGTCTCCCGGCTAGGCCCCAGACAGGAGTCTCCGGCAGCCTCAGACATGGAGTCTCCGGCAGGCCTCAGGTAGGGATCTCCGGCAGGCTCAGTAGGAGTCCTCCGGCAGGCCCCTCAGTAAGGAGTCTCCGGCAAGGCCGTTCAGACAGGAGTTTCTCCGGCAGGCTCAGGCAAGGAGTCTCCGGCAGGGCCTCTGACGGAGGTCTCCGGCAGGCCTCAGACAGGAGTCTCCGGCAGACCTCAGACAGGAGTTCTCCGGTGAAGGCCTCAGACAGGAAGTCTGCCGGCAGGCCTCAAGAGCAGCGGAGTCTCCGGCAAGGCCAGACAGGAGCTCGCAGGTCCTCAGACAGGAAGTCTCCGGCAGGCCTCAGACAGGAGTCTCCGGCCGGCCTCAGACAGGAGTCTCCGGCAGGCCTCAGACAGGATCTCCGGCAGGCCTCAGCTAGGGAGTCTCCGGCAGGCCTAAGACAGGAGTCTCCGGCAGGCCTTCATGTAGGAGTCTCCGGCAGCCTTCAGACAGGCAGTCTCCGGCAGGCCTCAGACAGGAGTCTCCGGCAGGCTCCTCAGACAGGAGTCTCCGGGCAATGGCCTCAGACAGGAGGTCTCCGCAGGCTCCTCAGACCGAGTCTCCGGCAGGCCTCAGACAGTCCCCAGTCTCCGGCAGGCCTCAAGAAGGTCCAGTCTCCGGCAGGCCTCAGACAGTCCAGGTCTCCGCAAGGTCCTCAGACAGGAGTAGCCGGCAGGCCTCAGACAGGAGTCTCCGGCAGGCCTCAGACAGGAGTCTCCGGCAGGCCTCAGGTAGGAGTCTCCGGCAGACCTCAGACAGGAGTCTCCGGCAGGCCTCAGACAGGAGTCTCCGGCAGGCCTCAGACAGGAGTCTCCGGCAGGCCTGGAGTCGGCCGGAAGCGGAACACTTCACAAAGAGGCCACTTTCGAGCTGAGTGGGGTGCAGGCGTGTTTCACAAGAGCTTCCAGCGGATGGGAGAAACTCGGTCACCCTGGAGGGGGTCGTTCGTCGTCACATAATAAGTGTTGTCGGGTTCAGTCGCAGTTTTCCAGATATAGGAGTTCCAGATATAGCAGCAGCAGCAGCAGCAGCAGCAGCGGCGGCGGCGGCGGCGGTGGCAATATAGCAGTGAAAGCAAAAATAGAACAACACCGATAGCAAAACCGCTGCACGGCTAGAAATATGCAGCAGCAGCACAGCGCAGCCGTAACAGCAGCTTCAAAACAGTCATGCTCTGATAAACTCACAACAAAAGTTCCAAAGCTGCTGTTTCTCTACTTGATTACAAATAAAGCAAACCAACAAAGATATCGCTGTGGGTCTTAATTAAGTTGAGATCAATTCGTGAAACATCGTAATTGATCAGCATTGTTTGGATTGGCGCAGGGCTGGCTCGTTCATCTGTAACACTGCTGTCTGCTGTATTGGCGCAGGGCTGGCTCAATCTTCTGTGACACTTCTGTCTGGCATGTCGCCACTTGTGACGCAGCTCATGCAGCGTGGTATGGTGGTACGACACTAACGAATCTGGTAGCGAAAAGTGACGGACATTATCTCTGTTTACCATGGGCGTCGGAAGCGGGAGTACGGTGGACGTGTCCCCACCCAGGGGCGCGCTCCCCCCAAAGTATT
>VOPJ01008801.1:0-25724 GCA_014673585.1 Semibalanus balanoides | reverse complement strand
GATCACATTTTGCGGGGGCGTCCCGATACAAATTCGAAACTTTATTTTTCACCATGTATAAGATTGTCACCCTAATGTATATGTGTACTATTGGCTCCAAAATAAGCGTCCCACTGGGATGGCCGACACAACAGTTTAAGGGAATATACCGCCTTGGGAAAAGTATGTGGGATGATGGAGATGAGCGCCACTCATCTGGGCATCGTTCCACATACTTTTCGAATGCGTTCCACTCCATCGTTCCACATACTTTTCCAATGCGGTATATTCCCTTAAACTGTTGTGCCGGCCAGCCCAGCGAGACGCTTATTTTGAACCAATAAGTACCACATTTTCAAAATAGATGTAAAAATGATCGATAACATGCCATTTATTTATTTTTAGAGCAAAAAAGATATCAAAGAAGAATACGAGCTTTCGGCAACATTGCCATCATCAGGATCCAACGCATCAGTACCACATTTTAAGTTGATACCAGTAAAACTGACTGACTTATGACCTTCCAAAGACAAAAATCGACCTTTTTCCACGGTATTACTATGAATAACACACGTATTTCCGTTTCTATCTTATTCTTCGAGCTCTATGAAACCAACTTTGTTTTAATACGGTCGTTATTCGCGCTCTAGACAATAAACGAACCGATAAACATATATTACAACGACCAATGACCGTAATTAGCAGTTATTTACTTAAGACACTTAAGGGCGTAGAAACTCATTTGATGTTGGGGGCAAAAAATCTTAAAATTTTGGGTTTTTAAGTCAATTTACAAAAGTTTTAATTACAATTTTTGTTAAAAAAATGTTTTTAATCCGAGACGGGCGAGATAACTATTTTTTTAGAAATCGTCATTGTACGTGATTTAACGTTTTTTATTTGCAATTGCTCTTAGAACTCGTTTTTTGCGATTTTTCAACATTTGGCTATTTTTTACCAAAAATGTCATGTAAAGACGTCATTAAAATTGGTATATCTAATTTGTGTTCGATGCAACTGTAAACGTTTTTCATAGATAACGTAAAATTGATTTCCGCGAAGGTATACCAAGTTTCACGTCGATATCTGCAACACTTCAGAAGTTATTCGGGAAAAACCGATGGTGGGTCGGATCCGACCCATCCCCTGGCGGTCGAGGGGTATGCCTCATAATTTATAAGCATGTATTGAGTCAAAAGTTGGGGGACGTTGCCCCCTCCCACTCAAAAAGTTGGAGGGTCAGTTTCCCCATCCCCCCCCCCGGCTCCTACGCTTATGTAGATACTTGTAGACATATGAGCTAAACCTCCGATTCGGTGAATCACTATTCCCTTTGCCATTTTTTCTCCTGTGCCGAAGCGAATCAAGCGGAGCCTGCTAGCTAACGTTGGTCTGCTGGCTCAGTGAGTCTGTCGGCATATCCACGTAGAACGCGCACCACTCACTTCGCTGCGGCTCAGGAAACAAATGACGAGGCGTTACGCCGGGTCAAGGGCTTAACTGCCATACATGCAAAGCGATTGCAAAAGCAATATCAATCGCGATTCCTATTTTGATCGCGATCACGAAGCGCTAAGCACTGCTTTTTTAACGTCACAAAACTAAGCTGATCAATGGTTTCTGGACCGGCTTGAGCGTGAACCGCGAACGGTGACCACGACGGCGCGACACCACCACCAGATTCACTAACATATCGACACATTTCAAATTTTAGTAATTTAAAATGACTGAAAGGTCTCAAATGCGACTGAAAAGATAACTGTAATTATTGTTTCGATAAATTCAGACATGTTTTCCTCAAAAGTATTATTCACCTTGACATGGTTATGTTTTAAAGCTCAGTGGCATGCTGCAGAATGCAGATGACAGGGCATTGCGAAATATTCGCCCCAAAATTGGGAGGCGGCACCCCCGCTAAAACAAATGTTGCGGACTGTGGGGGCAGCTGAGGCAGCTGCCCCCACGGTTCCTGTGTCCTTGCTTCTTGATCTGTTTTCGTAGCGGAAGCGTAAGGCAAACTACATTCTGTCGCCTCAAAGATCCACTATGGCCCATGGCTGCTTATTTTGGAAGATAGGTATTCTTTACATGGTGCACCTCTAATATACAGATCATCAGAAATTGTTTGTCATTCTATAAAAACATCGTGTATTGGATACTCTCTGGCACAATATCAAAGGTAGTCAAACAGTCGAGCCACAAGCCATTGTCGGCCTGCATCTATGAACATGGCTATGTTTAAAAAATTGTTAACAGTCTTAAGTCTTTACATGTTTTTGAAATTGTAATGCAGCACATTCCTTATCAATGAAAAGTGAATGCAACTACACCCGGCTGTTACTAAATATAAAGGTTTCCTTGTTTTTATTTTTATATTTGAAAAGAAGAAAACAAAATTGACTTGTGCATCCCTATTTATTTCTCTGCACATTTGAAACTTAATAGAGTGAGTAATAGAGCTTAGTGTTTGTGCGAGGAACATAGTTGTCAAAATTAACAAACGAAAAAAAATACCATGACCTATTCCTCGAAGATATAAAAAATCACAAAGTTATCCCAAATTAAGCTATTATTTCGTAATATTTCGGCTACAGGCCTTTATCAAACAGTCAACATTTCGATACGAAATAAAATAAAATAAAATAAAAATTCAGTATCGAAATGTTGACTGTTTGATAAGGGCCCGTGGCCGAAATATTACGAAATAATAACTTAATTTTGGATAACTTTCTGATTTTTTTTATATCTTCGGTCATGGTATTTCGTTTGTTAATTTTAATAAATTCATGTTGAAGTCTTCAATTTTTACTGGGTACAGTACCCAGTGAATTTTGGGCCTTTGAATTTTACTGGGTACAGTGTACCCAGTGTACCCAGTGGTCGTTACGCCCATGACTAGCACAATTTTAACTACTTATTCCGGGTGTAGTCACTGCAGGCTGAGCAAGAACCTGCTCAGGCTGGCCAAGGGCTCCCTCAGGCCGACAGAGAACCTCTCAAGTGGATAGAGGGCCCCTCAGGCCAAGTGAGGCCCCTCGGAAAGACAGAGGGTCTCCTCAGGCCTAACTATGGCCGCCCTCAAGCTGGCCGGGATCCCCATTAAGCCACTTAGAGGGCCCCTCAGGCCGAGAGAGGGCCCCCTTACCTGCGGAATGAGGACTACTCATAACCGACAGAGGGCCCCTTCAGGCTGGACCCCCAAGCCGATAGCGGGCCCCTTCAGACGCCCTCATGCCGACTGTGGGTCCTTTAGGCCGACCAAAGGCCACCTTAAGCTAATCGAGGGCTCACTCAGGTGGCCAGAGGGACCCTTATGCTTTTTGGGGTCCCTTAGGCCTACTGATGACCCCCCTCAGGCCGACTGAGGACCCCTGAGGCCTGAAAGTAGGGCCCTTCAGACTTCAGAGGGCCGTATCGGTTCGAAAGGGGGCCCTCAAGCTATGCGAGTGACCCCTCAGGCACCAGAGAGCCCCTCACTCCAACATGGGACCACTCATATGAACAAGAAGCACCATATTCAACAGAAGAGTCCTTCAGACCAAAGATGGTCCCCTCAGACGATAGACGGTACCTCAGGCGATTCAAGGGCCCCCTCAGGGCCGATCAAGGGACCCCTCCGCTACTGAGAGCCCCCTCAGACCGACAGAGCCCCTCAGACCGACAGAGGGCCCCCTCAGGTCGTCCAGAGGGCCCCCGCAAACCAAACAGAGGACCCCTGCAAACGACAGAGGCCTACAGAAGACCCATCAGATTGCGCAGAGGGCCCCTTTCAGACCAGACAGAGGCACTCAAACCGATAGAGGGTCCCGTCAGACCGAAAGAGGACCCTCATTCCGACTGAGGGCCCCCCTCAAGGCCGACCGAGAGCCCCTCAGGCCGACCGACGGGCCCCCTCAGGCGCGATCGAGGGCCCTTCCGGCCGACTGAGGCCTCCCTTCAGACAACAGAGGGTTTTGGTGTCACGTAAGGCGTTTTGGCGGGCGCCTGACACCATCCAAAACACTGGGGCCCTCGCTCGGCCGCCAGAGGGGCCCGCCAGGCCTCCAGGGGGGGCCATGGCCCCTTTGGCTCCCCCATTGGCTATGCCACTGCCTACTCATATCTGGGGAGTTGAAAACATGACCCTGTTTCAATTCAACTCTTTCTTTACCTCACCTTTGGGTTAGCCAGCCTGATTTCCTTGATGAGTTCGGAGGCAATGGTCCCTGTTAGAGATGTCGTGCAGTCATATACATAATTGGCAAGCTTGTTGAGTGTCGTAACTTCCATCCGTTCTAGTTCCGTTCCCTTTCTCCCTCTCTGTTGCTGGGAGCCGTGATATCAGATCGTCCGGGTTCCAGTTTGCTTGTCTCTGTACCACTGTCCTGTGCGGACCCTGCGGCTCCTGGCTTAATTCTTAGTTCGCCGCATAACGGCACTGGTGTATCAGTTTCATCTCTGTCTCCGGGCCGGTCCCGCCCTCGGTGCCGGTTCCTGTGACCAGTGCCGGGAGTCCCTCCTTAGCACCCGGCTGACCAGTACTACCTAGCTACGTCGATCTGTCAACTCGCGTCGGAAGCTACCGGCGAGAGGTGTGCCCCTATCCGCGTACAAGTGCCCCGCTTCACGCCCGTTCCTAACTAGCCATACCCAGCACATGCTAATAAGTCACCAACTAGGCCTCGACTGCGTGGCCTACAATTGCCCGGATGTCCCGATGTGCGGCTTCCCGTCTCACTAGGTAGCTCGATTTTAGAAACTGCCTGCGGACCCTGCCAGTGACGCCAGGAATAGTTCTCCCTCTGTGTCAAATGGCACGCGCCTCCCGTTACCTAGACTTCGATCTGCAAACTTCTTCGAGATCGAGCCAAAGTCTTCTCCTCACTCGCCCACCCGCGATGCGCTACCCGCACCTTTCACTAAACTCGATTGCCAAACAACATGCCTCGATGACGAATTTCCCAATGGCAATGCCCTCCCGTTCACTACACTTTCAATGCAAACAGCCTCATGACGAAATTCCCATTCGGCCAATCTCCTCCCGCCTTGCACTAGACTCGATTGCAAACTTCTTTCGGATTGGCCGGAATTTCCCATGGGCAATGCCCTCCCGTTTCACTAAGACTTTCGATCCTGTCAAACTGCCCTCGATGGGGGAACGCACCATAGGGTGTCCCCGGCGAGTGCAGCAATGCCCTTTCCCGTTCAGCGGACACTCAATCTCGCAACCTTAAAACCGTGCGTGACGAAATTTTTTCATTGGGCAAAGTCCACCCGGGCCTTCCCGTTCACCTAGACTCGATTAGGAAACTGCCTCGATGCACGAATTTCCCCATGGCCAATGCCCTCCCGCCTTACCTAGACTCGAGTGCAAACCTTTCTCTACGATGACGAATTTCCATGGCAATGCCCTCCCGTTCACTACATGTATATCGCGCATTTGCAAACTGCCTCGATGTTTCACGACTTTTGCATGTCTCTGCGCTATCTCGGAGTGGGGAGATACGGTTCCTTCTTGCCCGTTCCTGTGACCGGTGCCGGAGTGTTCCTTTAGCACCCGGCGGTCCCCAAGTTCCTTGCTGGCTCCCCGGTATCCCGGGTTCCACATAGCGATCGTCACATTTGTGTACCCCCAAAGTGACCGGCGGAGCAGGTTCCCGCCTCTAGCACTCCCGGGATGATTTCTAACGAATTCTGACCCCAGGTTCCTGCTGCGTCCGGGTATGGTCAATTGCCTATCCCGGGGTGCCGGTTCCGTTCCGTGACCCAGTGCGCTTGCGGTTCACCTAGTCCCGCCTATAACGCTCGGATTGCACTGACCAAGGGACTTCCTTGGCCGCCTCCGGTTCATCCCGGGGATGACGAAGTGCCTGGTTCCCCTGTGACCAGTGCCGGGAGTCCCCTCCTTAGCACCGGATTACGCAGCCCCTACTTGACTCATGCGGCAAACCTATCCCCGGTCCCGGGGGTTCGTTGAGCGTGGCAGGTTCCCAGTGACCCCCTCAGTGCCGGGATAGTCCCGCTCTGTGCAGCAACCCAGGAAACTGACAGCCCAGTCCTGCTTGCGCTCTGCTATCCCGGGGTGCCGGTTCCGTGACCAGTGCCGGGAGTCCGCCTTTAGCACCCGGACTGATCCACAGCGGTGCCTGACTGCTCCCGGAATATTCCTCGGCGGTTTGCCGGTTCCTGTGACCAGTCCGGGCAGGTCCAGCTTGTCTTTAGCACCAAAGGCTGAATGCCCACGGTTTCCTCCTGCTCCGGTTTATCCCCGAGCTGCCACCAGTGCCCGGAGTTCTCGTGTGACCAGTGCCCGGGTGAATCCCAGCCTTAGCACGAACGACTGCACTCCTGACCAGGTCCTGCTGCTCGGTTATCCCGGGGTTGGCATGGGTTCTGTGAACCCAATGCACCCTCGGTATTCCCTCCCCTGTAGCACCCCGGCTGACCAGTGTCCTTTCAGGGAAGGGGGGGGGGGGGCAAAAGATAGATTGGGCGCCCACCTTTTTCGCTTGGGGGGGGGGGGCATGGCCGGATCGCCCCCTGGATCCGCCCCTGTCCCGTGGTGTCGGTTCCTGCGGCCAGACTTGTGCCTGATTCCGATTCCATGCCAAGACAAGATTCCGACTCCGATTCCAATATATATTTTACTCGGAGGATTTGATTCCGAATCATATTCCAGGACACTTAAAAGGCTTGATTCCGAATACGATTCCATTGATTCCAGTTTTATTACGTTCTGCATCAAAAATGGTTCGTCATTCTTACATTTTATAAAGGAAACGAATGACACGGATAACCATATTGAATACATTACATTACACTAAAGTTGAAAAAAGCTGGCCTGTAGTCTGAATAAATATATGACACTTTCAAAAATGAAATCTGCGAAAGGCTCCAAAAACGATAATAAAATATGAAGCAATTTCAAGCCCATCAACGCATGATGCATGGACAAATCATATTCCAGGCTGACCTATTGATATATGAATACTTCAGGCGAAATAAATTCCCCTGAATATTATTGAGAATATTCTGGAATGTACGGTTCAATAAACATATTATTGTTATAAGCGTAGATCATTTTATTTATCCACTAAAGTAAGTATAATTATTGAGCATGTTTATTGATGCTCAATCGGTAACAAATCATCGTTTTAGCTTGTCATGCTCAATGGAACAAATTTCCATCAGGAAAGCTTAATTCGTGGTCACTGGTCAGAATGATTTTGAAGTACCTACACATAACAGAAACGCTACAAATAGCCATCGATTCATATTCCGATTCCACTATTATCTTGAAACAATTGATTCCACCTGATACCGATTCCACCTTGATGCCAACGGAATCGAACCCGATTCCGATTCCAGTACAAACGGAAATTACGGAATCGATTCCACTGGAATCGAGTCACTTATCCTCGTTTCCACTGGAATCGAGTCACTTATCCTCGTTTCCACTGGAATCGAGTCACTTATCCTCGTTTCCACTGGAATCGAGCACAAGTCTGCCTGCAGCCAGCGCTAAAGCACAGCGCCGGATCTGTCCCATGACTGTTTATCTCGGGATAAATGTCGCCGGGTCAGCCAGCCTCGGTTGTGGCGGGTGCGACCGGTGGCGGCTCTCCACTCTGTTCAGTATCGGCCTGTAGGTTCCGCTGTCCGCTGTCCTAGGGCCATCAGACGGCCGGCCGGCTGCGGTGGCGGCTCTCCAGTCTGTAGGTTCCACTGTCCGCTGTCCTAGGGCCATCAGACGGCCGGCCGGCTGCGGTGGCGGCTCTCCACTCTGTTCAGTATCGGTCTGTAGGTTCCACTGTCCGCTGTCCTAGGGCCATCAGACGGCCGGCCGGCTGCGGTGGCGGCCGGTGGCGGCCTCTCCAGTCTGATAGGTTCCGCTGTCCGCCCTCAGGCCATCAGGACGGCCGGCCGGCGTGCGGTGGCGGCCGGTGGCGGCTCTTTCCAGTCTGTAGGCTCCGCACTGTCCGCCCTCCCAGGGCCATCAGACGGCCGGCCGGCTGCGGTGGCGCCGCGCTGGGACGGACAGAGGGACACAGCTGTGATGCAATTCTGCAGCGCCGGACCGTCGACCTTCGGGAAGGAAAGCCGCCCCGTCCCGTCAGGCCAGCCGGCCGCCGCCGAGTGCGTCCAAGTCAACTGCGCAGAAGTGTTTTTTTGCAGGTGATGTCAAAAACAAATTGGCACACCGCCGCCTGGATGCAGGCCACCCCCGTGCCCAACCTCGGTCTCCGCCTAGACGCCGAGACCGTCAGCGTGGCGGTGGCGCTGCGCCTCGGGGTGGCCGTGTGCGAGCCGCACGCGTCGCCAGCGTCCGGTAGACCGGCTCGGGCACCACGGGCTGTCCTGCCTGAAGAGCGCCGGCCGCCCACCACGTCACACCTACCTGAATGACGTGGTGAAACGGGGCCTCTCCAGCGCGGGCATCCCCGCCATCCTCGAACCGGTTGGCCTGGACCGCGGTGACGGCAGGCGCCCAGACGGCCTCACGCTGTTCCCATACAGCAGTGGCAAGTGCCTCATCTGGGACGCCACGTGTGTCGACACGTTCGGCGGCCACATCGTCAACCAGTGGGCACTGCAGGCCAGAGCCGCGGCTCGCGCTGCCGAGGACAGGAAACGCGCCCGGTACGCTGAACTCAGTCAGCGGTACCTTTTCGTTGCTCTGGCGGTTGAGACGAGCGGAGTCCTCGGGCAGGCAGCCGACAGCTTTCTGCTGGAGCTCGGGCGTCTGGTGACGGCCCCACTGGGAGCGACGCGGACGAGTGCACAGTGGGGACTTTCCCGATTTTAGCCTGACTTAATTCAAAAATACTTTTTCCTTTATTGCTTTAAAATTTTCCAGTCTCGAACGATGCACAATTGACCGTATTTTCATGTTATGGGACTCATTTCACTTGATATGTGGGCTTTCATGCAAGAAAACTGTCCAAAGTCAACTATTGTGTGATTGTGTGCGTGCAGTTGATAAAATGTTTATGTATGACATGCATTTAGATGCATCAGTACTGGATACAGGCAATATCTGAGCCAAAAACTAATACATGGTTGGATAGCCAGTTTCATTAGAAAAACAGCAACGTGCACATATAACAATTATATTAACTTTTACTACCCACTACCCTCGATTAAAGAATGATTCACACGGCAACACAAAAAAATACTGTATTAAAAAAAATAGACAAACAACAATGTTCATTACGATGATGTACTAAAATTCCTGTACCATTCGACTCCCTTGATATTTCTGTGCATGACCCATCACGATTTAGTTGCTTATTCTTGCTTCTCGAGGACTTATAACCCGCCATTGACTGGGGTCTCAGCCGAACGTCATTGACTGGGGTGAGAAGCTTTTATCGCCTCCTGGTTATCTTCCGAACCAATAGTCGCAGCGAGACGTTCTGGGCGGCATTCGAAAGCTCTCAAGAAGGCGAATTTAAAGAACATTACAAATTTCAAGTAGTTGAGGTCACATGTCAGGTCACGGCAAGATCAAAGGTCAAAATCGACGTATTTGAGTGAATGGGCCAATCTCTCCTTCCAAAGCCTTTGATGGCGACCACGATTACCCAAAGTGCTCTCAAAGGTATGATGCACATCCCACATAAGCTGAAGTAAGATTGTTGGCAAAGGTTAAGGTCAAGTTGAGGTCACAGAAAGGTCACTATGCGCCAAATATCTACGAGTCATGCAACACATGTTTTATGGGTCATTTTACACGTAGAACTCGATTGTGACAGTCATTTTAACATCTGACTTTATCTAAGTAAAGTAAGTGTCAATCTTAGCAAAGCCTACTAAGATTATATAATAAATCGGCTTTAACAGAAATTCAAAATGTGACAGCAGCCTGCGCAGTTGAAAGGTCTGTCAATCCTAACCGGCATACCCTCTAACACGTTCTCTCCTGTAGCAGAGGCTGTCATCACACCATTATTCAGATAACCCCTGGTTACTGACCCATATGTTTGCGTCGATATCCCCCCCCCACACACACACACACACAGCCTGAGAGTTGCTGCGGTTTTTATCTGGCAGTGTCGTGCCGCTGCGCACTGCGCAGTAGTGATGCTTTTTGCAGCTGATGTCAGAAACAATTTGGCTCTCATGCTGCCCCGGTTCCATTACGGATTATAAGGAAATGACACTTTTGAGTTTTCAGTTTCGACCAATTAGTGCCGTTTCAGCCGTGCACCGTTGTTTACGCCGCGCCTCCTATGACCAGTGAGTTTTAGCGCTGGCCGCCAAAGCCACTCCCGACTCACTCCTTGGTATCTTCAAGACAATTGCCTCATGTTCCCTAATTGCTTATTGCACGGCAACTTACCATCTTCCGTCTTAAGATAAATTCGCAATCGCCCCGTCATTGAACCGAAATGTTCTTGTTGAATTCCTTCTGTTGCGTCCGAGGCAGAGGTCATATTTCTCGTCAGCTGATAACATAAATATGGAGCTAACCGAAATGGAGTCGCCGTGTAACTTCGCCATATTTCACTTGAAATGTGGCCAGGTGACATGAGTTATATTACACATTATTTGGCGTTCTCTATTCAGTGAGTGATATTACTTTCTACGTCACCATTATTCAATTTTAATTCAAATATATCACAACAGCAATGGTATCAATGGTATCACGGCAGGCCCACCTTGAATATCCAACGGCAAAAGCACGAGTGCATAATTATTAGGCACTGCATTCACAAACGAACACTTTAAAAACTGGTACTGGTATGGCAAACGAGACGTCTCGAATATTATATCATAGGGGTTGGAACGGGGGACGGGCTGGGGGCCATGCCCCTCACACTTTTTAGGCTGGGCGGGGGGCAGCAATGTTAACTCCCCCCACACACGCTTTTGATTTTTGAATGATTTCTCCTCCTCCGATCACTTATATATTTTGTTCGTTATGAATGATTAAAAGTTGTGAAAATAATGATAGGGTAAGGTGGGGCAAGTCAAATCAAGTTAAGCAAGCAAGTTGGGATAAAATGCCTCTCCCAAAGTTTTCAGAATCTTAATTGTTAGGGGAAAAACTGTAGCTGCTATGCTCTACAAAACATTTAACATATGATCAGTGAGCTCATAAAAGGCGGCACAATTTCTGCGGCGTGTTCTAGAGATATAAGTAAGAATCTGTTTTTGGAGCGATTTTTATCACATCAGTTCTAAAATAGACTAGGAGCATTCTTTCTCCCAACACTTTCTTCCAGATAATTCAAACCAACTTTAAGGTAATAATCTGATGTAGGAAAAGGCTTATTGCTAATTTCTTGGTTCATAAAAATGGGAATGATCATTAATACGACTTTTTTTCTTCATACATAACAATGGCCTAAATGTATGAATCAAGCTTTCGTTTTTACAACAATTTCAAGCTTACAAGATTGTTACGTCTCGAAAATGTTGAAAATGTTGTAATAACGAAACGAATCTTGTCAATGTTGTAATAACGAAAGCTTGATTCTTTAATGTAGGTCATTGTGATATTTAACACAATTCCATGTTAGTGATTATTCCCATCTATTACCAATTTCATCATTATGGCAAATGCTTCCATCTCATATATAAACAAGCTTCTGGGTTTATGCTCGTTTTGGGGTTTGGCTCACTTTTCATCAAAAGCACGCAATGGGATCGAAGCACGTCTTTCGTCTTGGGACAAGACGCATCCATTGATGACCTCATGTGGCTTAACTACTGACCTAATCGAGAACAAAATGAACTTAGACCAGAGACTATCATGGGTGCCCAAACCCCAAGCCCAACCCAGCCGAAACCCATGAACACCAAGCCCAGACCCAGACCAGACCCATTCAAATTCATGATATGATACCCATGGCCCATTGGGCCCATATCATATAAGGCAGATAATTATTTTAACAAATTCGCAACAAGTGACCCTAGCATGTGACTCATAATATTAAACGAAATATATTATTGCACCTGTGTGTTGCTGCTGAGTGAACTTATCTGAAACACTTGCGGTCAACATATCATATTGGATCAGACCTAGGATCAGATATGGTTACAATCTTAGCTATATTACCACAATTTATTGTTGGTCCATATCAATCTGCCAAGGTCTTATGTTAAGCTGTCCTATTATTATACAAAATACTGCGTTAAACCATCTGGTTTGTCAAGTAAACACAAAACTCATAGCGACACTCTATTTCCAAATTGCCATACCCAGCCGCCCAGTACCCATGAAAAGTCGAAAAATGCATACCCAACCCAGACATTTGGAAGAATTGAGTGGGCGCCCATGGGTGCACCCAGCCCATTATAGTTCCTGACTTAGACCCAGCGATCAGGGGCGGATCCAGGGGGCAATAGGACAATAAGGACATGCCTCCCAAAGATCCTGAAACTATGATTTGTCCCCCAAAAAACGATCGGACAAACGGTCTGCCTCGGCAAGTTTATCCTAAAAATTGCCTTTGCAGCCGTCAAAATCCAGCTGTCCAAAGTAAAAAATGAGAAAATTTATTGCCCCTTCGCGACATGACGCAAGTTTCACAATTAAGCAAATTTTGAAAATAGGAAAACTAACTGCATTAATGTCTGGCAGAGGCTCTCCCTGGCGGTAATTGTTGGCACCAGGGACTTGGTCCAGCGATCAGGGACACCCGGGTAGAATCTGGATCATGTGTTCGGCTGAAGACTCCAGTGGAGCGCGAGTTAGCAGTTGTCTGTCAGACACACTGAATTCACAACCCTAAATTGTCTTGTCCTATTTTGGATACTCGTCAACCACTTAGCTGGAGATGAAGTGTGAGGTCACTCAATTACCTTTTCAGCATTTCTGAAGGGAAAATAGTTTCACGGCTGGCCAGTGGTCTTATTGTAAACTTTCGATTGCCGTCTATACGTTACGGTAAATCATGCAATTTCCCCACCCAAGAAACGAAAAATCGGTAGACAAACACATCTTGTTTGCCCCCCCCCCAAACCGTTCTGGCAGTTGATTTGTGTCCTATATATGGATAACACCCCTCCGCCCCTCCCCCTCCTCTGGTCAACGGCTCTTCGTGCTGACGACCCGACGCCATCCTCCTCGCTCATCAACTCTTCGTGCTGAAAACTCGACACCACTTCTGCCGACCCTTGATCAGCAACTCTTCGCAGACGAAACGGATATAAATTTCCCCCCGATAAGCCTAGTCTCTGCGGACCATATCGACTGCCCGTCGCCTCGCCCCCCAACTTACTCAAAACTTTCCTAACTCCCTGTATCTACCAGTACCGGACGCCTTAAACGGCGAAGGAAGCGACGCGAGTGCCGAAATAACCATCCGGCGTCAATTTATTCACCCGATCCAACGGATGGTTACGATCTTTGGCAAGCATGCCCTTTTTACAATTATTTGTCGCTTATTAGGGTGGTGTTTTTCTGCACGTCCCACCGTAGATACCGAGCATACTAAATCGTATTATACTTTGCTAAATAGGAGTTGCAGCGTTTATTTTGTGTAATTTTGCAATATCTATAAGCCTTCACTGTTTGTAGGCAAAACAAAACAAATTCCTGACCTTATAATGGGTTTGAGAGTATTAGATGGATTCTGATTTGTGCGTGCTTTACCATGTCATGTCACTATTTTTTATCGTCTAGCCATCCTTGTGTCTTGAACTACGGCGTTGTAACATGAAGGGGAAAATATGTTTTTAGTATCGGGTGACAAATAACAAAAGTGATAAGGCAGATTTTTATTAGACAAAGCGCAAAGATTACTGAGTTAAAAACCTAAATTGTTATTTCATTGTCAATAATATATAACAGCACACGCTAACATATGGTACGTGAGCAGTGCGAATTGATTGTGTTGTTTCATTCGGCTTCACCAAAGCCCAGTCACCGTAGCGTAGAACTGATTACTACATATTTAAAATGTGAAAGGACGTACAAATTAATTAACTATGATTTAAGGCTTGGTATAGCCAGTAACTTTGCACGCTTTCCATCCGACGACTGATCCGATCACATCGTTGCTGCTAAGCGCAGGCGATACTGTTTATCTACGCGTCTGTGATTTTGGAACTACGTCTTTACGAGACTTTTTGGTTTGCCGAGATTTATTTGTCCCGGTATTAGCACACGATGTTTTTCATGCCTGAATCTTTCGCTTGTACGGGGCACAGCACAGCTGCCGTGCGCTCACGTGAGAACAAGTGGACTCGAGAGTTGGTACCACCCTGTGAAAACGATTTCCTGATGGGGAATGTGGATCTCCTAGCCTCGCATCAGAATTATATATCTGTGTATATATCTCTTGATGGTTCTCAGGCCGTGATTTTCTCATAGCTCCACAGAGCACGGATCAATACTTTCTAGACTACCCCGGGGACGCGGCAACGTTGGTTCACGCCGCCATTGCTGATGCCCCACAACATGAGAAAAAAATGATAAATAATATGATAATGTCATTTGAATGGAGGCTATACTCAGATAGGCGAGAGAAAACCTGCGTCTGCTGCCCACTCCGGATGTGGATTCCAAAAAGACTATAAGCTTTGACGCAGTCGTACGCGGTCTGCGCAACGGGTCCCGGCTCCTGGCGGGTCGGGCCGCTATATGTGAGAAAATCCGGTATTCAATGATGGAACTCGCTCCGCGCTTCGCGCTCCGCTCGTAATAAACATCTCCAGTTACCATTTCGTAAGACAAAAGTTCAGCGCACCAACGACAAACGCGGCCTCCAAGCTTTATCGATTAACGGTTAGAGGGTGACGTTCACGTCCGGATACCCCTCGATTCTTGTTTCACGAACATAGCTCACCCTTGCCTGCTACAGTGGCTTAAGAAGGCTACCAGCGTCTAAAATACGTGCTCAAGCTTCTCTTTATGGACGAGGCTCGCCTCGCGGCCCATGAACTCAACATGTAGGTAGCCCGCCACATAAAGTAGTTGCTGCGCACTAAGTGTGCGAGCCAAAGTTTATGTTCCACCTCGCGGCCAGCACGAGAACACTGTCGCTCTTTTCCGAGAGGCCCGCCCTCCACTTGCATCGCCCTACTGGCTGTTTGCGGCGAACTTTGCAGAATTGGCTGCTGAAAAGCCGTTTGAACGCTGGCGGAATACCGATGCCCGCGGCCCACTACCGGCAAATCGACTTTATCAACTTGATAACAACAACCAGTGTGCACATTTGACAACCGGCAAAATACTTGAGCCTTCGTCTCTGAGCCGGCGAACTGTTAGATACATGTACTTGTTTTGTTCCAGGCTTGTAGCGAAAACCGAGTGTCGCCTCGGATACGCTAAGCCTAATTTTGAGCCTATTTCAGCGTATTTGTGAGATCTCATCTGTCACGAATTCCCAAAGTAGTTAACTCCATTTTTGTGTTAAAAAAGCGTTGTTATGGTTATGTCGTGCGTGAGCTAGGCTGTCATAATGACTCCTAGGATTGAATGATCTTCAGTGTAGTCCATCTAAGAGGCGTTAGTTAAATTTATGATAAGGTGTTATCTAGAACAGGATCAAATCTGTCGAATTGCGCCAATGCACCACTTGGCGGGTTCTGATCAATATCTTCTCGAATTGTCGCCGAAATAAAATGAGGGTTTTTCCCCACGATAGGCTTGATACCATTACTAAATGCATGGTTGGGGACGTCTCGAATGATAACAACGGACGTCTTCAACGTTTCCGAGTCTCGTGGGAGCTCTCAGAGAATGAGAGGGTAGGAATAGTGGTTGCGAGGGGTGGTAATTTGTTGGAGGGGATTAAGCCCTCACTGTGCACCTCGGGGTGTTGCTGGGCAGCGCACCCGTTACTCGCTCGAGGTCGAGGTTCAGTATCCACGAGTCCAGACAGGACTTTAAGCATTGCTAGTAGATTAATAGTCAGTGGTTCCGCTCCCGCAGTCTCGGATCATACATTACATACATACATACTATACTAACATACATACATACATAACATACTATACATTACAATACATACAGTACATATATACATACATTACATAATGACTATACAATATCATTAGCTATTACAACATACATACATACATACATACCATAGCCTACATACATACATACCATACATAGCTATACATACATACTACATCATAATCATACCATGAATATTTCATACATAACAATACATAACATACATACATACTGGTCATACAGTACAACTATTCATACATACCATACATACATACATACATATGGGTAGGTAAAGTTAATTAATCCATAGCTTTGTTATGGCTATAAAGGTATAATATACATGGCGCAGCCCCGAAACAAAGCCTGGACGCTGACGGAGAAACCAGATGATTTCAGAAATTTAAAGACGATACATTGGAGTTTGTATCATCTTTAATATGCTCCTTGTTGGTTTGCTTTCAGAAGAGTTAGCATTCCAAATCGTCTCAGGATGATCCTTGATACGCATTTGCATGCACATTCGTTCCTTAGTTGTCTCTCTAACCATTGTTTGCGGGGACTTGTATGACCTGTTAGGGCCATTGATCTGCTTTAGTCCCGTCTCGTTGATGCCTGGCTAGACCTTTGCTGGCATTCGAAAGACATTGGTATCAATAGTTACTTGTGTGCTTGAATGGAGTTGACAAAAATGAAACGCATTGGATATTTTCTTCACAAATAACGCCACCAACATAAAGCGCCGTGCGGTTTGACGGCTTCGGATTGGATCACTGGCCTTGGGAGTTGGGAACTATCAGTATTCAGTAGTACAGCATTGAAAAAGAAGTGGGACCAGGGGTGGAACTTAATATCTCTTTGGGGGGCCCGAGCCCCCAATTATTTCAAATTTTAACATTAGGCCTAGGCGTTGCATGGTAAGAATGGAGTTAAAATATATCAAATTAACATTGGGGCTCCCTGACCGATTTCATAAAGTTCCACCACTGAGTGAGCCGCTCCCACTCACCGGCATAAGAGTAGCGGCAGGGCATTGTCGGGGTGTCAGATATTGTGAAGAGAAGACTGAAAAGGGCAATACAAGGATATATTTATATGTGCCATTGCACTGGAGTAACTCGCATCGCTGCGTAGCGATATTACCGATTTTAAATTGTTTTGATCGCGTTTTTTATGAACATGATCCCGAATATATCAAAAAATCGTTTTTATCGCGCTTTACATAAAAATGGACGCCACTATGGGCAGAAAATGAAAAATCAATAGTTTTTTGTTCATTTATAATACGGCTAGAGCAGCTCTTAAAGCGGTAAGCGGTGCTAAAGGCCTACATGGCGGCATTCGATCGGTACCTATATCCCATAGAAACTGCAGTTGTACAATGCAAGTGGCATCGATCACCTGTCGTACCTAGTTTGAAGGGATAACAGTGAATGAAAGCCTAACACAGCGTATGCACTGTTGTATAGCATGTAAGTATCAAATTAACTATTAAGCTTCTTGCAGTAGCTGCAGCAGCGTTAGTTTGCACTGGAGCCTGGTCCCTTGTTCCGTCAAAGTATTTACCAAATTCAGCCCAATTGATTGGTGTTCTGAATATCGCATGAAGCAGACAATATCGGTACCATCATCTTTGCCGGCCTGATGAGTTATGACCTGGGGCCTGTTTATTACATCTCACAACGCTGGCTGCACCGCGAGCGGACCCATTCATGTGTCGAGGAGCCACAGCATTCAGTGGCAAATGCCAGCACACATCCTATATTCGCCGTGAAGAGAAGGCTGCATGCCGCAAATGGACGGCGGCTGTTCGATGGCTGATGGCTGAAGTTGAAGCTGGTCGAGGACAGTGTCGGCTGGACGTCCGTCATGGACAGAAGCTCGGCCGGCCGGCAGACCGGCTGGTCTCCCGGACCAAAGTTCGTAAACATAAGGTTCGTAACGGAAAAGGTTCGCAAGCAAAGGTTCGTAATTCGTATGCAAAGGCTCGTATCGGATAAGGTTCGTATGGGATAAAGTTCGTAACGGCCAAAGTTCGTAATGGATAAGGTTCGTATTCCAAAGGTTTGTAACGGATAAAGTTCGTATACAAAAGGTTCGTATGCTGAAGTTCGTAACGGAAAAGGCTCGTAATGGAAAAAGTTCGGAAGCAAAATTTCGTATGCAATGATTCGTATCGGATAAGGTTCGTATGAAATAAAGTTCGTAACGGCCAAAGTTCGTAATGGAAAATGATCGTATCGGATAAAGTTCGTATTCTAAAAGGTTCGAAAACGGATTAAGCTCGTATGCAGCAGGTTCGTATGCTGAAGTTCTTTAAGGAAAATATTTGTAATGGAATAAGTTCGTAAGCAAAAGTTCGTATGCAATGGTTCGCTTGTTTACAGTTTCACTTTAACTTAATGTGGGAGATTCTTCATACCTACCTTTGAGAGCACGTTGAGCGATAAGAGTCTCAATCTAAGGCTTTGAATGAAATTATGACCCAACAACTAAAATATATCAATTGTGACCTTTGACCTGACTATGATCTGACATGTGACCTTATTTTAACACATTCTGGTATGTATTATATTTGTCTCATTGAGAGCCTTCGATCGCCGCCTTGCGCGTCTCGCTGTGATCATTGGTTCGGAAGCTACGACAAGGGTTAAAGGAAATAGTTCACCTTGGATTTTTTTACAAACACGATTGGAATATATTTTTTAATACAACTTCTTTTCACATTGTCAAAAATAGACATACATCGCGCCAATTCAGGACAGAAGGACGTACATTGTTAAACTTTGTCAAAACTATATGCGTAGTCTGCAACGTCAAACGAAAGAATTGAATGGCTCAGCCAATCATATTCGAGAGTAGTTGCGTAAGATTACTTATAGCGTCTGCCCAGGAGTGTCTAAGGCCCACATTCTTGACATTATTTATTTAAGGCCCACATTCCTTCGACAAAAAGTCAAATATATTCGACTGGAGAGCCTTTTCAGTCAAGAAAACTTGCAGGAAGTGGTTTTTCAACATTGGCTACAAAACTGCCAGCTCAGTTCAAAACCCATGTTGAAGGTGAACTATTTCCTTTAAATTTACCCCCTCCCCCCAGCACCGCGCGGGTTAAGCATACGAACCTATCAGCCCCCATCAGATGTGTAGACATTCCTAGTTGATGACGTCACCGAAGTCCTAGCACGTGGCCTTTAACTCATGAGCCAATGGGGAATTGCGGTATTTTGAGATGGCACCCTGCAGATCCTACTGGAAAAATGTTGGCTTGCCGTACCTTTATCGATTGGTGGAGATGTGCTTATTCCAGAGAACGGGACAGTTTGGTCATACCATACAGCTTCATTCATAAAACCTTGGTGATACAGCATAGTACACCCATAGGCTTCAGTATCAGTGACGTCATGATCTGCCTAACCTTATGTTCTAGTAGGTAACCATGTACTAACCTTTGCATTACGACCTTTATCACTAACGAACTTAATACTATACGAACCGTTTCCAGTGCAAACCATTGCTTACGAACTTTTTCTATTACAGACCTTTATTTTACGAGCCTTCATTATACAACTCTTGCATACGAACTTTATCCGTTACGAACATTTTTGTTTACCGAACCTTACCTATACGACCTTTTCCATTACGAACTTTGGCCCTTACGAACTTTATCAATACGAACCTTATCCGATGAGAACCTTTGCATACGAACCCTTTGCTTACGAACCTTTTTCATTACGAAACCTTTTCCTTTACGAACTAAAGCATACGAACTTTGCATACGAATTTTATCCGTTACGAATCTACGAACCTTTCCGATTACGAACCTTTTCCATTACGAACTTTGGCGTTACGAACTTTATCCTATACAACGCTTGTCCCGATTACAAAGACTTTTCCCATTACGAAAACTTTTTCCTTTAGCGAACTTTTGCATACGAACCTGTTTGGCATACGAGTTTTAATTCGGTTACGAACTTTTTGAATACGAACCTTATCCGATACGAACCTTTTCCTTTACGAACTTTTGGCGTTACGAACTTTATCCCATACGAACCTTAGCATACGAACTTTTGCTTACGAACCTTTTCCATTTAACGAACCTTATTTTACGAACTTTTGTCCGGTTACCGTCTCGCGGGGACACGATGCCTAACCTGACGCCCGGCAGCTCAGCCGGCCGGCAGGACAGTAGCTCGGCCGGCCGGCAGACCGGCTGGTCTCGCGGGGACACGTCTACCCTGACGCCGGGCAGCACAGCCGGCCGGCAGGACGAAGCCCGGCCGGCCGGCAGATCCGGTTGGTCTCGCGGGGACACGATGCTTAACCCTGACGCCGGGCAGTACAGCGGCCGCAGGGTCAGACGGCGCTGTTTGACGCTTGTCTGCAGCCTGCTGCGCTGGACCGCGCGTGGCGGTGGTCTGCTGCCTGCTGCTGATGTTGGCCTGGGCAGCAGCTGCTGCAGTTCCGCGCCCAGCGGTAAGGCTCGGACCGTGGTGCGACAGCAGGCTCCGTTCCCATCCGCCTCCCGCCGTCCGGCAGCCAGTCTGAACCGACTACAGCCTCACTGCTGGACCCGACAGCAGCGGCTCGTCAACGGCTCGCTCTCGGTCGTCCAGTTCTACAACCAGACCACGCTGGAGATGGTGGGTCAATTTGCTGGGCTGATGCTGCTACCTGGAACAGATCAGATGGGACTTATTTCCGAAGGGGTCGGTGAATTGGGCATCTGGCGACAACGCTTTTATCTGTTTCATGAACATGAGAACGGCTTCCAACCAACGCGATGCGTGACTTTTGACGCCAGCAGCCTCCTCGAGGAACTGGGCAGCAATGACCTGGACGTAGGACTGTACCTGCAGGTGTCACCCCTGTTCACCAGTGTGAAGCAGAACATATCTCACCGCTTGTTCGTACACGGGCCTGAGGAGCCGAACATCGGCGACTTGAAGACGAACCAGTACGGAGTGGCCATGCCTACAACGACCTCGCACGAGCTCCAGCCCGGCCAAAGAGTTGCCAACTACCGCGTCACCGCGCGTCTGAGACGGTTGGCCAACGTGCTTCAACGTCCCTGCCGCGACGAGCCCGGCTACTCGCTGACCCAGTGTCTGAAGGAGTGCAGTGGCGGCGGCCTGGCGGCGCACACGGGCTGCCGACTGCCGGCACAATGGTGGCCGCAGACGCCTACCTGCCGGAGATGCACGGACCGTAATCACGCTGCCTCCTCTGTCCAGCGACCCCGTGCAAATAGGCTCGAGGAAAAGGATTGTCCCCGAACTTGATTACTTGCAAGACAAATTTGAAGCGCCAAGCGGACTTCTCTCAGAAGTGTTTACAGCGGAGCTGTGGGCTTAACTCGTCCTGAGTTTGCGGCAGCGAGCTATCCCGCGGCGAGTGGCCGGAACAGAACGGGAGCACAGCGTCCAAGTTTAAAAGTTGTCCATTATTGGACGCAGCAGAACTATTTGTGCCTTCAGATCTTCTGACCAATCTGACGGATTGTAACTGTCTCCCGGCTTGCCGTCAAGCTGAGTATGAACTCCAGAAAACGAAAGAACACGGATGAAAGAGGCCCATGCAAGCGCGGGGATCAATCCTCAAGATGGATTTGGCCTCAGAGGAGCTTTCAGGAGTCGCTCTCCCTTCACATACAGCACACTGCTGGCCCAACCTGGGCGGCCTTCCTCGGCCTCATCCACCGGGGTTCTCGTACTTCACTCTGGTAGAGAACCACCGAGACCTTGCTGACGGCCGTGGCTCCGGCAGTGGCAGACGTCGGCGCAGGCTGAGATCAGTACATCAACATCATGGAAAGGCAACTGACCAAGTGGTGGGACACATGCCTCTTGAGTCGGTGACCGTGGAATAAATTCCCGCTAGCTGCCTCTGCAAATGTTGACCTGGTTCACATCACTTCTTGGACCAGGACGAGCTCCAGTTGGCGCCCTGATCCTAAGACAATACGGTGCTTTGCCCAAAAACGGAACTTAAACCAAAACCATCGACACCATGAACATGCATGCCGGACATGAGTATGAAGTGGACCGACGCGTGGCGACTTCGGACTGGCTTGATAAACGATGGATCTCAAGCGGCCCCGCAAAACACTGTGGTTGACGCTGAATGATGTTGAACGTGTCTGCGAGAAGCCGTTTTCGACTACAGTTCAGAGACTGCCATAGTCGACTTTGTATGCGACTATAAAGAAGTTTGGCAATGTGAGCACTCGATTTATTTGTAATTAACTGTTTATGAACTCGATTCACCATGATGTGTTAATAACTACCAATATGACACATGTAACAGGCATTTAATTGTCACTTTTCTCACATAGAAATGCAGTACTATTCAGCCACCGGTATGTTGTATATATAGACCACCGTTTATCCCCAGATACGGCACGTTATCATCCGTGTGCGGTTTAATGTCATTACCGTGCACGGTTCGTTGGAAGGGTTCGCAGGTGTCAAACTACGGGAGATTCGCCATTTGAAAGCTGAGCTCACGTAGGATCTAATGATGTAAACTTTTGACAAATTCATCGATCGCCTTTTTTGTAAATCGACATTTTGTCCGAAATCGCGCCACTTTCGTTTGGCCGGGGCATCGCCTATGGTATGACGGAAATACAGACCAATGATATGTCTACCGTTTCGTCATGGTCTCGACGTCAATGTATTATATAATGCAGAGCCATAAGATGGTTTGGTTAGTTGCACAGCTGCATCAAAGCCAAGCGCTCCCGTTTTCGTCACTAAAGCTCACTCCCGCTTGCGCCTCACGCGCAGAATCGCCCCTCGTGACACGCGAGCTGAGCACCGTGCGCCGCCGACTCGGCTTACGGAGCGGGCTCTCGGCCAGTCACGGACAAACGGTGCATTGCATGTTGAAAACCCTATCTCTATCCACTAGCCTAGCTATCCAAAGAGATTGTGACCAATTGCCAACTTTCTCCGACCAATATAAATGGTACTTTTGAACATTGCATGAACCATATTTGCCAAACGTAGCCTCTGACTGGAACTGGGCGCCGGCCTCACTCGGCCAGCTTCGAGACTGTACACAGTGTGACGTCAGAGGCCACGGCGCGGCCGTCGCCAACCGGCTGGCCGGTCAGGGTCAGGTCATGATCGCCGGCGGCCGCGCCGTGGTCTCCGACGTCACACTGTAAACAGTTTCGAAGCTGGCCGAGTGAGGCCAGCGTCTACACCTTTTTTCATCCAAATTAAAACAATTAAAATTCAATTTAAAACCGTTCGAGTTCAATTTAAAACATGTAAAAATAATTTTAAAACAAATGAAATTCATTTTAAAACAAGCAAAGTTAATTTTAAAACAAATAAAATTCAATTAAATCAAGTAAAGTTCGAATTTAAAACATCTAAAATTAAATTTAAAACAAATACAAAATTGACGGACAAGGAGGACGGCGCGGGAGACGGACAAGAAGACGGAGCGCATGATGCAGACGGAAAAGCAGGAGACTGGAGAATGGAGATCTCTACGACCTTCGAAGAAATGCTGCGGACTGCACCAGGGCTGTCACAGACCAAACACCGGCTCCGCTACCTCGAGTGCAACATCGATCCAGCGATGGCTGCCGTTACTCCCCGAACGTGTTTGCGGTCATGTAACCATATCCTAAAGCACTTCTCGGGACGCCTGGTGCTCGAAGACCTGCTTGTCCCTTGTGGGGTAGTGAGTGTGTCATTGTGTGATGGTTCACTGTTATGTTGAATCAGAGTTTCCTGTTCTGTTTCATGCGGCTCACCGAGCTTTGCTGTTTTTTTTTTGTTTTGTTTTTTTTTTTTAATATATTTTGCACCTTTTTTCATCCAAATTAAAACAAGTAAAATACAATTTAAAACAGTAAAAGTTCAATTTAAAGCACATAAAATTAATTTAAAACAAATCAAATTAATTTTAAAACAAATCAAATTCAAATTAAAACAAGTAAAGTTCGAATTTAAAACAGGTAAAGTTCGAATTTAAAACAAGTAAAATTAAATTTAAACAAATGCAAAAAAAGGAAAAGGACGGCGCGGGAGACAGACAAGGAGACGAAGCGCATGATGGGGACGGAAAAGCAGGAGAACTCTACGACCTTCGAAGAAATGCTGCGGACTGCACCAGGGCTGTCACAGACCAAACACCGGCTCCACTACCTCGAGTGCAAGATCGAACCAGCGATAGCCGCCGTTACCCCTCGAGCGTGTTTGCGGTCATGTAACCAATAACCATGTCCTAAAGCACTTCTCGGGATGCCTATTGCCTAGTGCTCGAAGACCTACTTGTGGGGTAGTGAGTGTGTCACTGTGTGATTGTTCACTGTTATGTTGAATCAGAGTTTCCTGTTCTGCTTCATCTGGTTCATTGAGCTGTGCTGAGTTTTTCTCTTTTAGTTGCATGGGTTTGTAGAAACGTCGTTTGGTGCTTTTGCGAGGAACATGGTATGTATTATAGGTACAGTATTTAAAATACTTTTTTCTCGACAGAAAGTAATCTACATAATAAAGGGCAAATGGATTTTCGTTTGACCGTTATGGAATCGAAAACCCTCGGTATTGATACAAAACCCATCCATTTTCTGAATCAGCATACTGACAGGAAGGTTTTGGATCCAAAAAAATACATAAATATTTTTCACATATACAAAAAATACAACATACAGAAATATACAAAAATCGGCTTCTCCTTCCCAGTGCATATCTACCTTAGTTAAAATTCTGGATACGTTAGTTAATATCTGCTTCAAGTGTGTTAGGCACATTAGTGACTCGAGCCGGCGAACCTGCTTTTCTTGCATATGCTGCGCTTTTTGTGAACATCCATTCTAAAGCTTTCGGGAAATTAAATTACGAAACGCTACGGTTAGGTTTGGTATATATCTACCTTGGTTAAATATGCTTTTAAGTGGTGTTAGTGCTCCGAATTCAGCCGTATTGTTTGATGCGGCGTGGCTACGTCTACTGTCCCCTGCCGACAGACCATAAACGTAAGATTGCCTTGGTTTCAATGCTCCAATTATTGAACAGGTAAAAAACGTTAGATTGCATTGGTCTTTAATGTTCCAAGGTTGGTTTCAATAATCCAGGTAGGTCTTTGGTTTTAAATGCTCAAATCGATATAAAATCAATTTGCGCAACATTATATTGGCCTCGGTTTCATTGCCCTGCGCCCATGGTTTCATTGTTTTGTTTATTTGGGTTTAAGGGCCGTCCGACAACTTTTGGATCAATTTTTAATTTGACCGTTTTTTTTTCGTTTTTATTATTTACGCACCACTTAAAAATAACATCAAAGTGTGTCATTATTGTTAACATTAGGCAATTCATTGCCCGGGCAACGCCGGGCATCCCAGCTAGTAATTAATAAAAGATATATTTGGTTTACCAAAATATATTTGAAAATATTTAACATTTTTTTTTTTTATTTAGTATTTACTTTCTGTCGAGAAAAGGCCATTTTAAATACTGTACCTATATTATTGCATGGGTTTGTGTTAATGAGCATATCCCTGAAATATGTTAATATAATGATACATTCAATTGTTTTACCTCTTTTGCAGTCGCAATCCCGACATATGCACGTTCCACCATTTGTCCAACATATACCAATCAATACAGATTTCCAATATTCTTCTCTATTCAGGTTTCACGACGTTTCAACGGAAAGGCAGACTACTGATTTTAATTGGATTTTATCTTTCTTAAATTTAATTTTACATGTTAACAATATCATCGGAATCATTGACCTTATCCTCGTATTATATTCAAGAAAATACAACTTTAAAAAATTACTTGTTTATTGATATTTCGGCCGCAGGCCTTTTTCAAAATTACATATATGAATATAC
>VOPJ01008800.1:26250-49949 GCA_014673585.1 Semibalanus balanoides | reverse complement strand
TGTTAAGTTAATAACCTAGTTTATAAAATGCGAATATTTAAAATACAAATCACCCCAATAACGCCAGCGCAAGAACAGCGAGCTCCGAGGCTCCGATAGGTAAAAACATACAAAAACATAAACAACATCAATCGTATCACACGCGCCATAATTACCGACGAAATCGTGGGTTCCAAAGTCAAATTGGTCACGTGACACGCCTGATTTTTTTTGGCGGTTCAAACCAAACTCAATTCTTACTTCGATTAGACCTCTGTGGGTGTTTTAACTTCTACAATACTTAATTTCAATGTAATTCCAACATCTTGGCAATCTCAACTCAAATCTTATGTTAATGTGAAACATTCCCTTTAAATACACCTGGGCAAAGGCAATACAGTAATCTTACGCGACTACTTTCGAATATAATTGGCTGAACCATTCGATTCTTTCGTTTGAAGTTGCAGAGTACGTACAGGGGCGTATTTAGGGGGGTCACCGCGCCATGGCCTCCCCCTTAGACGCCGAAGGCATGGACCGAAGGCGCCTTCGGTTCATGAATGTGAGGCGTGCTCCGGCTGAATGTAAAGCGCGTTCCATGATTGAATGTAAGGTGCGCTCCGATACACCTGAAGGCGCCCTCCCACATACCTTCAAAGCGCCTTCCAAACTTCTTCCAGAGACGCCCTCCAATACACCTCTGAAGGCGCTCTCCCACACACCTCTGAAGGCGCCCTCCCATACACCTCTGAAGGGGCCCTCCCATATAGCTCCAAAGGCGTCCTCCAAAGCAGCTCTAAAAACACTTTCATACGTGCCTTCGAAGGCGCCCCTTGATAAACTTCTGAAGGCGGCCTCAAACATACCTCCAAAGGCGCCCTCTCATATACATCCCAAGGTGGCCTTCGATACAAATAAGAAGGCGCCCTCCTACTTACCTCCAAAAACGCCCCCATACACCTATGAAAACGGTCTCCCAAATATCTATACTTTGCAGGCTGCAAAGGCGCCCTCCCATATACCTTCAAAGGCGTTTTCGAATATACTTTTGGAGCTGTCCTCTGATACATATACGAGAAGGCGTATGAAGGCGCCTCGGTACAACCTCCTGAAGGACGCCCTCTCCACATACTCTAGAAGGCAGCCCGACCAATTACATTCACCTCGAGGCCACCAGCTTTCAATAACCAAAACCACCCGCAAAATACATATCTCCGAGGCACGAGGCGCGCCCTCCTACATAGGTATCCTCTAAAGGCGTCATTTGCTGAATGTTGAGGCGGGGGCGCCTCTGGATCTCACACGGGGGTGCCCGTCTGGAGCTATTTGGGAAGGAGCTCCTCGGATATTCATCGTAGGGCGCTTCGGAGATATTGGTAGGGCACCTTTAAGAGGTGCATGCGGGAGGGCGTCCATTGGAGGATGCGGTTAAACACGTCGGCGTGGAGGTGCGCCCGGAATTTCATCGGAGGTCCCTAACCCCTCCCCCTCGCTCAAAAACACATCCTTTCGCTGACGGCGCCCTCTATGTGTTTGGGGGGTTTTGGCCCTTGACGGCTTGGGATCCGCTCCACTTTGCGGATTTAATCAATACGACCGCTGGAGTACGTATATAGTTTTGATAAATTAATAATGTTACGTCCTTCTGTCCTGATCGGCGCGATGTATGGTATTTTTGACAATATGAAAAGAAGTTGCATTTCAAAATATAATCAAATCGTGTTTGAAAAAAAATGTGAACTGTTTCCTTCGGCATTTGGTAAGACTGGCCTCTTGGTAATATTAAACTCAGGACGCTTTAAAGGAAGTGAACCTACTCACATACAGGGTGTCTCAGAATTACCCGAACATCTGTTTTAAAGTTAATATCGCTACTGCACTGTACCCGACGAAGCTACGGTTGTCAATTTTTTTTATTAGATACTCCTCAACAGTCGACCTTGAAACCCTCCCAAGGTCTGGTCGTGGCCCGGGTCAGTTGCTAGGTAAGGTCAGCGGCGGGTGGTTGTTTTTCGTTTTGCGCCCAAGCGCTAAACCGGCAACTTTGGGCAATGAGTACACCCCTGGGTCCCGCAACATAGCTGTTGGCATGAGTTTTGCTGGACAGCCTCAAAACAGTGCGTGCAAGCAGTTGGATATCAGTCGCGACACCACATTCTATCGCAGTGGTTGAAGCGTGCACAGGCGGGGAGACGAACTCAGGTCAGCAGCCCGGTCGCGGACCGAACAAAACCAACCTGCATCCGGTCGCCCAAGAGAGTGATCGGATGGCGGCTAACCAGCGCCACCAACCATGAAGCAAGCTGGTCCACCGCTAACCAGGACTGGCTGCATCACATTCAGGTCATCGGTGCATCGCTATCTCCGCGAAAAATTATAATTGCGGTCTTCTAAGCTGTAAAAAGCGCGAAATTGACCAGAAAATGTGGCGCACGCACCACCATCAAGTTCGCAAAGACAATCACAATTGGACCAAAAAGACTGGAATCACGTAGCGTGGTCCAATGTGGTCCAATGTGGTCCATTTGAACTTTTCCACCCCGTAAAAGACAAAACGACCGTGTGTGAGCGTCAGACGGTACCCGACGTTCTCGGCGGTATTGAAACCGGTCAGCGTCAAAAAAGTGCAAGTTGAGGAATGATGAGCCATTGTGCCCTTTCTGAGCTGCACGTGGTTCCCTCAAAAACCACCATAAATGGATAATAATACTATCAGAAAATTATGACAAAAGAAGGACTTGATGCTGTGAAACGGACGGCCACAGATGGATTGATTTTGAAAATAAAGTTGGTGGAAGAGCAGGATCGAGCCATCTGCATGCAAGGCGTTGCGCCCCCTCAAACGACCCAAGCAACTCAACAGTGGTGCAGAAATAAATTTTCTGGATTTTGGGAGAAAGCCATATGGCCTGAGAATAGTCTGGACTTAAATTAAATTGAAAATATTTGGGGCATCATTCAACAAAAAATTAATCAAGAGAAGCCTGTCCAAGCATGTTTGGACTTGTGCAACAGCTAAAGCGGGCGGGGCTAGCATTTCTCCGGTTGTGCTGGCGAATATAGCTGCCGATATGCCAAACTGAATAAGCCACTGCATTGCTGGTTTAGGTGGCTATGTTCGTAAAAAAAGACAAAAATTATATTTGTCTTTTTCTTCGTGTAAGACATCAAATAGCAATGTTCGGGTAATTCTGGGACACCCTGCGCGGTCAGCCCCGCCTGGAGTCCTCGGCCGCGACCGCCCCTGCGTCGTATAGCCGCCGGATTTTTCTTGATTTGGATGTATGTAGCCGTATATTCACGATGTGATCCACATTTGCGCGATCGTGGTTTTAAAACATTTTAAAATTGTTTATTTTTTTAGTAGTAGCCATTTTTACGATGGACTAATTTGCGAAAGAGTGTTTTAACCCTCGCCCTACGGGACCGTAGGGCGAGGGTTAAATCATTTCTCGCGAATAAGTCTATCGTGAAAACGGCTGCTACTAAAACATTTTGAAACATTTTAAAATGTTTTAAAACATTTCGCGCAAAAATAATCCATCGTAAAAACGGCTATTACTTCATTTCTTCAGCTTCACTCTAGATACTGATATATTTAAGGGCTCCAAAATCAGTATGGAATCACACAATTATCGGTAGGAGCCAGAGAGGTTTTCGCTACTAGAAGCATTGCACATAACGTTTACACTGCTAGCATATATCATTCGCGCTGACTAATAGAAAACAACTCGTGTGCGCTGACAGCAGCTGCCGAACAAAGCCTCGGTTTCCATTTAAAAATAATAGGCGTACTCAGGAATTAAAAATAAGGGGATTTTTTATAACAAATATGTGATATTTGTGACTGTTTGGGAAGATATGAACATCACATGTGGGTTTTGATTCTGCAATTTGTTAAATGTAATATATTGCGCATAGGCAGATCCAGGTAAGCAACGTGGGGGTCTGTCGCCTCCCATTGTGTTTACCTGAGTGCGCCTCTGCCCAAAATATGTATAATCCAAGCATGTATGATGTATATAGCAGTGACATAGTTCCTGACGCTTTCATTCCACCGCAAACTACGAAGGAAGTATGCGCCGCACAACCGCATTCGTAACGACCTCCCCAAAACATGAGCATGGAAACGCCTCTGCTGAGCCGATTTTTTTTCAAAATATTGACACAAGACGGGTCATTTAATTCTAGGAGAAATAAAAAAATGTAAATACGCTAGACGTAACGGTTCAGAAGCGGCAGGCAAAAAACTACCCGCGGGGCAGAATCTGCCCCCCGCAGAGAATAGAATAACATAAATCGTATGGAGTTTATTTTCTAGGTACGCCGTGCGCCATTCTAGATAAACATCTTCTTACTATTTTATTTGTGGCGATCGTTCACGGAACATCGAAACAAAAACCAAGTATGCAAAACGAAAATTGTAAGTAAAAAAAAAAAAAAAAAAAAAAAAAAATTATCGTATTCCAACCCGTAAGACGCCTTAAACGGCGAAGGACGAGCGAGCGCTAATAAATCCGCGTCAATTTATCACCCACCCAACGGAGGTTCGTTTTGTGCAAAGCATACTTTTAAATTCTTTTCGCTATGTGTTGTCTTGCCGTTGCAAATAGATCCAAACCATAGATAACATGAAAGTTCTACTAACATGTACTAACTAACATGTACTAACACTAACAAGTAGTTCATGTTATCTATGTCGGAACTAAATCGATACTTTGAACTAAATAGGTTTTGCAGTTTTATTTTTAATTTGCAATTATAAGCTTCATGTTTGCAAGCAAAAATACATTTTGGGTGGGTATTAGATGGATTTGATTGCGCTTTACAGCCGCATCATTTTTATCGTCTAGCACCCTTTGGTTTTGATGCTACGGCGGCGGCGTAATAAAATAATTATTATAAAATCGGCAATGTAAATATTACATGTGGATTTTAACAGCAAAATACTGTATTAAACCATAAATTGTTGCATGCATTTTAGAGCCGGTACATTGGTCTACACAGTGGTGTTTGTTTCAGCGCTTCACGTCCCATAGGTGCTGAGCACTGATTTAAATTGTGAAGGCATCATAAACCATGAATTTGTGCTTGTATAGCCAGTAAATTTGCACGTACCACGCGCCGCTGATCGACACATAGTGCATACGCTTGGGATCGTTTCTCTAACACACCTGTGTTTGACCTGTGGTCCTTTGCCGACTTTTGGTTGCCGAGCGTATAGGTTCCGTATTTGCCACGATGTTTTATAGGTAATTTCGTGGAACGGAACCAGGGTTGCACGGGCGCACGTGCAATGTGACCCCAGAGTTTTGACCTTGCAACCATTGCCAGTGGTGTGCGTCTTTCCAAAAACACACACCAAATTCCGAACACAATTCAACCAAGCGTTGCGGGCGAGTTTTTTGCGACAACACCTTTCAACACCCCCTCACGCGGCACGCGCCACGCGCAGTGGTAGTCACCCACATGAAATGAATCGGCACTAGTAAAAAATGATTAATTGGATGGGACTACTCAGCAAAGAAGACCGTTTGTCAATCGTATCTTTGCAACGTGCGGTTGCAAAGATATAAGCTTCTCAAAAGCATCACCACGGGTTGGGTCGGGTTGGATTGGGTTGGGTTGGGTCGGGTTGGGCCGCTCATAATCAGATTTTTCCGATATACCACGTAAAGACGAGCGAGCGCGAAAAATATATTTGTCATTCTAAAAGAGTAGGCACAAGAACTTTGTGATCAGGGGCGGATCCAGCCGCTCGGTTTGAGGGGGCAACTTTTTTTGGCAAAAGGGTACCAATTTTTTCACCGTGGATTTGGGCTTCTCACCTTATTTGGCATTCGAGATGAAAACAAAACAAAAAAAACACTTTATTCGGGATTTTTTTCTCGAAAAAAACAATTTTTTCGGAAAAGAAATGAAAAAAGTGAAAAATGTTAAAAATGTGGAAAATTAACATTAAAACACACGGAATAACACTTTCCGTAGCATATACACATGTAAGTAATAATCACGTTTATTTCATACCAACTCGCAGGGGCGTCACCGATAATTCTTGAGAGGGTCGGGTGAAATGACGAAGAAATGTGTATCCGTTTTGTCTGCGTGTATGCCTTTGCAGCATTTTTAATGTGGATTTCCATGTTATAATACGTATTTGATTAGATTAGATATTTTAGGTATTTTAGGTGGCCGATGTTCGCGTAATATCGTTTGCGTCGCCATTTGCGGAACTCGGCAGGCTAGCTAAGCATGTAGCCAGCTTGAAAATTAACCCTCGCCTTACGGGGAGAGGGGGCTGACAGGTCTCCCTGATGTTTTTCAGAAATCACGTTTTACTCATGCGGCGCATCTTGCTGAAATTTCAGTAGCTGAGTTGACAACAATTATACATATGCTGGCAAAATTACACTGAAATTGGCCAAGGGCGGATCCAGCCTGCCGTTTTGAGAGGGGGCCAAACAGTTTTTAGCGGACCTTACCTACCCCTAATTTAAAATTTATTCCCGGATTTGGTCCACTTTATTTTGCAACCACACAATTTCTTATCATTTCTTTATTTTTCTCGTTTTTTCGACTTCTTTGGATATCGAAAAAGGAAAAATGTCAGCTTGCAGTTTTTATTGTTCCGACATTGCCTTACAATACCAGAGCAAAACTATTTCAATTGTCAACTGTACCCAAGGGCGTCGCCGATCATTTTTGAGTGGGGGGATGGACTGAATGACGCAAAAATGTGCTTAATTTGTTGCGTGCATTTAAGTCTTTGCAGCATTTTGTATTGTGGACTTTATATTAAAATAGGTATTTGCTATTTAGCGCCGCGAAGCGGCGCTAAATTTTTACGGGTTTGCCTGATAAAACCTAGAAACATAGACGGTTCGCCTTGTAGAGAATAGTGGTGTCAATCGGTAACAAAACAATTTGTTACCGAAAAAAATTGTGTGACCGATTCGGTAATCGGTCAGTCAAGCTCATAAATTTTTGGACACTTTTCGGCAAGCTTAATCTTAAACAATTCACTTGTCTCATTTTTACGCTTTCTTATTTCTATCCAACAAATTGATACACAATTTGCTCGAAATTCAATTAATTTATGTAAATGTCTTTGGTCTTGCTTGCGGCATCCACTATTTTGCTTTGCAAATGTATTTAGTTCCTTTTTCACACTTAAAATGTCTTTGTGAAAACTGTACAATTGCGTTTTATGAATTATGATGTTAACAAAGCTATTTTTGACAGTGTATATGTTACAGGGCGTATGAGAAATCCGGGCGTTTGCAAACGCCCTAGAATTTCCTAGTGCGTTCTTGGCAAACGCCCTGACTGGACCAGGGCGTTTGCAAACACCCTAGGGTGTTTGCAAACACCCTGGTCTGTTAGGGGGTTTGCAAACGCACTAGGGCGTTTGCAAACACCCTTGGGCGTTTGCAAACACTCTAGGGTGTTTAAAGCCAAAATTTAGTTTCGGCTGGCGAAAGGGACTCCAAGCAGTTATTCAGCCGCTGACCCGAACTGTCTAAATATGTGAANCCGGGTGTTTGCAAACGCCCTAAGATGTCCTAGGGCGTTTGCAAAGTTGCAAACACCCTAGGGCATTTGCAAACACCCTTGTCTGTCAGGGAGTTTGCAAACACCCTAGGGCGTTTGTAACCACCCTAGGGTGTTAACAAATATCCTAGGGTGCTTAAAGCCAAAATTTAGTTTCGGCTGGTGAAAGGGATTCCAAGCAGTTATTCAGCCGCTGACCCGAACTGTCTAAATATCTGAACGTATATCCCCGTACATAGAGCTGGTGTACACCGCGCATAAAACACGTTCCACGCAGGCATCACAAGTCTGTACTGTTACAAGTTTTGCTGTGTTGGAAACTGGCGCACTGCACAATATTTGTGATACACTTCCGATCAGGCAGGGCCTACATTGGCCACCCGTACTACCTTACGGAGTGAGTGCGCTGGACCAGGAAATATTTGTGCGTCTATTTTTGTTAGAAAACGGTGAAAATAAAAGTTTCCATTCATTTTCCAAAACAATACGCAAATATCCAAAATAATACGCAAATATGAAATAAAACAGTTCATAAACTGCGTCGGCATTCAAAAGAATGTATACCTCATATCCATTGAAAACGATTCAGATCTTGCGACCTCACTGCATTCTTAGTTGTTTTGCCTGGCCAGTGCCTGGGACTGGGCCGGGCGGCCGGGACTGGACTGGGTGGCGGATTTAGTTTTTCCTCCTTAAGGGTGCAGTTTGCACCCCTCGATGACGTAACTCAAGTAAATAACA
Source organism: Semibalanus balanoides (assembly GCA_014673585.1). Classification (NCBI taxonomy): domain Eukaryota; kingdom Metazoa; phylum Arthropoda; class Thecostraca; order Balanomorpha; family Balanidae; genus Semibalanus; species Semibalanus balanoides. The sequence continues at coordinate 41,678 of VOPJ01008800.1, read as the reverse complement.
ATTGATTGAATGGGGCTATCAGATGGCGAATACCGCTGGTCGATCGGATGCTGGATTCCAAAGAAATAAGCTTCTGAAAAGCGTTATGGTCGGACAGGGTCGGGCCGGCCGCTTATAGAGGTGATAAAAATCCCGTATCTGATTAGGACGGGTATTGGAGTCATCCACAATCAGCTTGTGGCTTCGCGCTCGCTCGTAATAATTGAGACATGTAACACATGTGCAATGTAATTTCAAACAGCTGAACTAAAAACTTAAGCGTTTAAATGGCCTGACTCAAAGGAACTAGTTTTATTAAATTAAATGGCAACTTTTAAAAGTAGTATATAATACAATACAAATTTAGAAGGTAAAATAATTATGTTCAAATGAAGAATGATCAGTTGTTGCTGATTTTCAAAACAAATTAATAGCTACAACGTCTGAGAGCATCTTTTTGGTTATTAAAAACCTGAAACATGCACTGGATTCGGACTACTACTGCCTGCTCTCATGAAATAAGCAAGCAGCCGATACTAAATTTAGTCACATCGCATGTCTCATAATGGACGCATGAGGAGGCTCCGATTACACCGCCTATCTTGCCGCTCTGATCCATGACGTCGCCCGCCTGTTGTGGTGTCTCATGGGGCGGGGGGGGCGGGAGGGAGGGAGAGAGAGGGGGGCTGGCAGGCGGGGGTCACTGACCGGCGGTGCTCGGCCGCTCTCGCCTGCGCGTCGGCCGATCTAGGTCAGGCGCCGGCCGACGGACGGCGCCGTGCAGTGCGCCAGCGAGCGCCGAGCGGTGTGGTGTGCCGGCCCGCCCCCGCCGCCGCCCGCCGCCCCCGCCCCCGCCCACCGCGACGCGCTGTGCTGCAGTCGAGCGGTGTCGTACGTCGGCGGAGTGACACTCGTGAGTCGTGCCTGTCGGTGGCGTGCCTCCTTCGCCGTACTGTGGCCATCTGACGCCCTGTCGATGCGCCAGGGGTCTCTCGAACTGCCGTGACAGTGACAACCGTGCTGCTGTGGCGATAATAACCGTGCCGCTGTGTCGCTCGACCGTCTCGCTGTGACACTAACCCGTGCCGTTGAACCGTGGTGTACCTCGGTACCCCTCGGTACCACACCAGCGTGCCGCCGTGGTACCGACCCGGTGCCGAGCTGTGGACAGCCGCGGTACCCGCAGCAGCGCCGCAGTCGTCGCGGCGGGCCGGCCGGCCGGTCTGCGCGGTCACTGACCTGCCTCGTCGGCGGTGAAAGGTGTTCGAGACTCGAGAGCGATAATAGTGGCTGCAGCGCGCACCGGCCGACCGGCCGCGCCAGCCACCGAGCCACCGCAACGCCGCCGCCAGGTAGGGTGAGCTCGTCCAGCTCAGGGCGGCTGCCACAGCCGACAGCAGTCGACAGCAGCCGACAGCAGTCAGTAATGACAGTTGGCAGGGGCTGACAGTAGCTGAGGTTTGATCGGGACAGCTGGCTATGCGCGGGCGGGATAGCATGTGTTCATGCTGTGATGATGTTGGTTTGTTGACATGTGATGACATGCGATGTCAGTGATTTTGTGCTAGGTTTTCAGGCTGCTGCTTTCATGTGTCGTGAGGCATGAAAATGGATATGGAAACGGTCAACGGATTATATGTAGAAGTGAGCACAAAACATTCGGTGCAGTTTTCCGAAAGCGGAAAGAGGCCTTGTTTGCATTTCCATTTAATAGACTTTGCACTGTAGGTACATATTATCTTTTGATGAAAACCAGCCATTCAATAGAAACGGTTGGATACGACTTAAATTTTAATTTATAACTAACTGCCTCAACAAAGAAATTACGTATGTGATATGTGTTCCCTTGTTGAGCAACGAGCATACTTTGCGCACGTATATTAACTAAAAGAAAGCAGTACAACTTGGAAACTATTCTCAGATCGCATACAGTTGCGTTAATTACGCCGGGGTTCTCACACTGTATTTTCCCAGCTCTGGGAGCTACGACGCTATATGCATACTGAACACAGCACCCCTGGGACGGGTTGGTTATCAGCACCGGCACGGTGTGGTCGGCGCTTGGCTCGTCTCACTCTCTCCGGGTTCGTGGAGCGATCTTTCGCCCGGCACGAGCGACATAAAAACAAAACAAGCTGCGCGAGAAAAAGATTGCAAAGTGAACGAAGTGGTGTAGTTATCGAAATTCAGTGGTTACTCATACGCAGGGACGTGGGAACCGGGGGGGCAGAGGGGGCAACTCGNAGCGCCCCTCGGCTGATGTTGGGGGGCAACTGCCCCTCCTGCCCCCCCCTCCCCCTCCTCTTCCGCGCCACTGAGGCATTACTAATTTTTGAATTTGGAGGAAAAATTCTAAAGAGCCTATCTGGTATTCTATGAATTATTTCTAGGACCGAAAAACATATATAGAAATAGGACATGGCCAGTCAGGGGCTCACTCCGTGCACCTTCGGCATTACCATACGAGTGTTCAGCAAATGCCAGCTCTGATTGGTAGTGACGTCACGTCATGGGTCGTGACGTAAGCCGGGTCCAGGTTCGGTAAGCCGGCATGGCCAGCGTTGGTTTTAAAATCTCGTCTTGGTATCGCTCCGCTCTTAACTCGGAAATAAATAAAGCTAGCGAGACGCAGAACACAGCATTCGAAAGCTCTCTACAAGGGCCATTTGAATGTTGTTGACATTTTTGGGATTAGGGGGGTGGGTGGGGCACGTCGAAAAAAATCAATTTTGCTCCCTCAGCCATGTGATGACTGCTGCCTGACGGGGGGGGGGCGGGGTGGGTCGGGATTTTAAAGAATATATTATTCGCTTCAGGGGGGGCATGGCCCTGCCCCTTGGCTACGTCCCTGTCCGCCAGACACTGTTCGTCGCTGCAGCTTCTCACTTCCACATACGAGTGGTCCACCTACCCGGCCGGGATAACCACGCAGCTGACGCTCTGTCCCGGTTGCAAGTGCCGCGGTTCCGTCAGGCCCGCCCGAACGCCTGTTACAGCCCAGACCCGGTTCCCGCCAGCCTACAGGCATACCTGACCGACCCCAGCAAGGACTGCACGGCGGCGTCCGGGTTGCAGATTTAGACCACCGCCTTTACTCCCTTCTGCACGCCGGGGTCTCAGACTCTACTCGCCGCTCCTATCGTCCCATGGTGCTGCGCTTTCGGGCGTTTTGCCACTCGTACGGCTTCGCCCTCTTCTCCGCCTCGGAGCGCGTGCTGCTACGATTTGAGTCGTTTTTCGGTCTCCAAAACCTATCCGCCATATCCAATATCCATATCTTCTCATTTAGCCGCCGTCCGACACCGCCACATCGTGCAAGGCAGCTGCTGGATCGGGCGCACGCCACGGCTCGCCCTCACCCTAAAAGCTGCGAGCAAAATTCCCCGCCCCAAGCGCCCGGTACGTGCCCCCATTACCCCTGCCCACCTCCGCCAGTTTAAGGAAGCGTTGTCACGCTCCGATGAGCCCCCGGTGGACCGAGCCGCCGCGTGGAGCGCCGTCACGCTTGGGTTCTTCGGTGCCCTGCGTGCAACAGAATACCTCAGCCACAGCGGGGCAGCGCCGGACCCTCGGCGCACATGCCAGCAACAGCACCTACGCCTCAGCACACAGTGTCTCGTGCTCACTATCCCCGCCGCTAAAACTGACCAGGCCTACCCAGGCGCGACGGTGATGCTCCCAGCGATCGGCGGCCCGCTGTGCCCGGTCACCGCCCTGCGCCGCTACGTCCGGGCCCGAGCCCTGGGCACTCCGACAACAACCCAGGGGTGGTCAGCTTTCCCTGCCTGTGACGTGCGGCGTGCCACAGGGTTCGATAATCGGTCAAATAATTTTTATTTTGTTTACCAATGATCTTCCGGCTCATCTGACCCATGGTCACCTCAGCTCATACGCAGATGACACGCTACATGTGGTCTGTGCGTCCCCTGACGGACCGGGGCTGGCGGACCTCAGAGCCAGGCTGGAGCTCACCATGAGTGAACTCTACACCTGGTTCAGTTCAAATTCTCTAAGAATGAGCCAAAATAAAACAGACTTCATGATTGTTGGCACCACATCCCACATACCTCTTAAAGCGTCCTACGCTACACCTCTAAAGGCGCCCTCCCGCATTCCTCCAAAGGCGCCCTTCGATGAATGTGCGGTGGGAGGCGCCTCTGGTCTCACAGAGGGCGCCTCTGGAGCTATTTGGGAGGGCGCACTCGGAGATGTATGGGAGGGCGCCTTCGGAGGTATGTGGGAGGATGCCTTCAGAGGTGTATCAGAGGGCGTCTTTGGAGGCGTGTGGAAGGGCTCATTCAGAAGTGTATCGGAGGGCGCTTTGAGGGGGTGCCTTCGATTCATGAAATTCGTCTCACATTCAGCTAAATGTGAGGCGCATTCCGGCTGAATATGAGTCGCGCTTCACTGAATGTAAGGTGCGCTCCGATACACTTCTGGAGGCGCCCTTCCTACATACCTCTGAAGGCGGCCCTCGCTGAACGTGAGACGGGGGCGCCTCTGGTCTCACAAAGGGCGCCTCTGGAACTATTTGGTAGGTTGCCCTCAGAAATGTAACGGAGGGCGCCTTCGGAGGTACGTGGGAGAGCGCCTTCAGAGGTGTATCTCGGAGCCCAGAGGGTGCCTTTGGAGGCGTGTTGGAGGACTAATTCATAAGTGTATCGTAGGGGCGCTTTTGAAGGTATCTGGGAAGGCACCTCCAAATATGTATCGAAGGGCGCCCTTGGAGGTATATGGTAGGGCGGTTTTAAAGTTGCATTGGAGTTCACCTTTGGAGCTATGTGGGATGGCGCCTTCAGAGGTGCATTGGAGGGCGCCCTTGGAGGAGTGTGGTAGCCGGAAGGGCTCCCTCGGAAATTTAGCAGAGCCCAGGGGCGGATCCAGCCGCTCGGTTTGGGGAGTGATTTTTTTTTTTGCAAAAAGGTACACATTTTTTTCTCCGCGGATTTGAGTTTCTCACCTCATTGGCAATTCCGAGATAAAATATAAAAAACAAACACACTTTTCGATAAAAAAGTCGGATAAAAAATGTTAAAAATAGCGGAAAAAATTCACATATGAAACACACGGAACACCACTTTCCAGTAGCATATACACACTTTTAAGTAATAATCACGTTTATTTTCATACCAACTCGCAGGCGGCATCACCGCAATTTCTTGAGGGGGTCGGGTTGAAATGACGAAAAAATGTGTATCCGTTTTGTCTGCCGTTGTATTAAAGGCCTTTGCAGCATTTTAATGTGAATTCCATGTTAAATACGTATTTGGTTTTAGATTATATATTTTAGGTATTTTAGGTGGCCGATGTTCGCGTCATATCGTTTGCGTCGCCTTTTCGGAACTCAGCAGGCTAGCTAAACATGTAGCCAGCTTAAAAATTAACCCTCGCCTTACGGGGGGCTGACAGGTCTCCTTGATGTTTTTGTGAAATCACTTTTTATTCATGCAGCGCATCTTGCTAAAATTTCAGTAGTTGAGTTGACAACAATTATACATATGCTGGCAAAATTACACTGAAATTGGTCAAGGGCGGATCCAGCCGGCCATTGGGGGGGGGGGCAAACCGTTTTTAGCGAACTTTACCTACCCCCAATTTCACATTTCTTCTCGGATTCGGTCCACTTTTGTAAAACAAGTGAAAGGAAGGCCTTATTTTTGTCTAGTAATTCATGTTTTGAAACTTATTTTAAGCTAAAAAACGAATAATTGGCTTAAAATAAGTTTCAAAACATGAATTATTAGATAAAAATCAGGCCTTCTTATCACTCGTTTTACATTTGTCACATAGATATTCTTAATTGGTCCACTTTATTTTGCAACCCACGATTTCTTATAATTTCTTTTTATGTTGTTTTTTTCTCGTTTTTTTCGACTTCTTTGGATATCGAAAAAGGAAAGATGTCAGCTTGCAGCTTGTATTGTTCCGACATCGCCTTACAGTATCAGGGCAAAACTATTTCAATTGTCAACTGTACCCAAGGGCGTCGCCGATAATTTTTGAGTGGGTGGATGGGCTGAATGACGCAAAACTGTGTTTATTTTTTTGCGTGCATTTAAGCCTTTGCAGCATTTTGTAACGTGGACTTTGAATCAAAATAGGCATTTGTTATTTAGCGTCGCGAAGCGGCGCGAAATTTTTACGGGTTTGCCTGATAAAACCCAGAAACATAGACGGTTCGCCTAGTAGAGAATACAAAGCTTAACATGCTGTTCATTCAATTCGCCGTTACATGATCCGAAGACGATGGCAATGGCTTCGTTATAGCGATGGCGACCGATGTGACGCCACGAAGCGTCGTAAAAGTTTAATTTTAGGTTGTGGAAAACGAAAATTTAATATTAGAACCAGACTCAGAAAACACCTATGCCTGGCTGCACATCTCGGTATGACGAAAAATATTGCAAATAATGTAGTTTTAAACAAATAAATTGTTCGGATAGTAAATCACGATGACCGGTGGCAGTAAATGCTTAATAACTTAAGTGGGTGTATGGGGTAAAAATAACTGTATACATATGCACCGAACTGCAGCAAACAATTGGTAACAGTGCAAATGGTTTGAAAACAGCAAGCGGGCGGAACGGCTTGGCCGAAAACTTAAATGGTGCCTGCGGATCTGGGGGAGGCCTGGACGAAATGGCTTGGGGAGATGGTCCTGGCCTGGTCCCACTATCAGCATTTTCGTCCAGTGACTTGGACACCGCAGAAGCAGCTTCCTGGTGCCGATGTCCGCGTCTCTGCCTTCGCGTCACCTTTTTCAGAAATCGGCAGACTAGCTTAACATGTAGCACACTTGAAAGTTAATATTTTATGAAGAGAGTAGGCCGTGGGGCTAGCAAGAAGGTACCGCCATGGGGAGGCTGCCAGACACTTCACTAATTCATTTTCCCATTTTCCCAATTTCCATCATTAAACAATTGCGTAATTTGGCTCATGCCGCGAAATTTCAAAGTTTTCACTGTGGATGTCTGTATTTTGACTGTTGAAAAAAACAATTTTTACAGCTGTACGTCCGACCGTTTTTTTTTTGTTTTTTTTTGGGGGGGAACATAGTCTCAGGACCTTTGGGGGGAGCATGGCCCCTTGGCCCCCCTGGATCCGCCCTTGGCAGAGCCTACCCCTCCCCGCTCAACAACGTATCACTGACGGAGCCCTCAGCCCTGACCCCTGACGGCTGACTGCCTGCCATGACCCCTGACGGCTGACTGCCTGCCCTGACCCCTGACGGCTGACTGCCTGCCCTGACCCCTGACGGCTGACTGTCTGCCCTGACCCCTGACGGCTGACTGCCTGCCCTGACCCCTGACGGCTGACTGCCTGCCCTGACCCCTGACGGTTGACTGCCTGCCTATGTCGAGTGGAGATTTATTAAACAGCGTTTCATATGTTTGCTACCTTTCAGTGCAGATCTCACGTTACCTAGAGAGATTTTCAGACATTACATTGCTACTCATCTGATGTTTACCAAATGTACTTGATTCAATGCTGTGCATTTGTTGAGTGAGACGCATCGAGTGGCAGTCGATATGATCCGTTAAACTAGTCGCCCATAAGTGAGGAATATGTTCCATATTGATCTGCAATACGCTGTCCTTGCATGAGACTGCCGCTGTGCGGGTATATGTAGTTGTCAAAGCTGTAATTGTTTTCGATTGAAAACCAATATATAAAGCAAATTGTCCGCTGCATAATGTCGACATTTTATATTGTATATTTATGTTTTGATTCGTCGATATATAGATTCATCACTGTTGACCCAGTGGCGTACCCAGGATTCGCTTCAGGGGGGGGGGATTTTTTGGTCGGTGACGGCCCTTTTTGCGACTTTTTTGGGGCCCTGCAAAATATAGTGGCCTAAATCCGGGATATTTTTTTCACGACATTTTTTCGGGGAGGGGGCCTTTGCTGAGGGGGCCCTTGGGATGCCGTTCCCCTTGTCGAAGGTCTGGCTGCGTCTCTGGCCGCACTAGCCAAATGTAGTCGAGGATCCTCAGTTGATGCTCCAAAGGCCTTGGTTGCTCTGCATCCATGAAACCCCAGAGGCGCCTGACCTATAGAACCTCGGAAAAAACTGAAGTGCTCTGAATTCATTAAAGACCACGCTTTGCGCGGTCTTTTCATTGGAAATAGGGTCCTTCGGGCCCTAATTCCAAAGGGGGCACATGGGTCAATGGGGCAAGCACAGACCTTCAGGGAGCAATTGCCCCTTTGCCCCCACTGGTATGCCTATGACTCTGACCGCCTGAGGGGGCCTTCTTGCCACCTTAGAAGATACTCTGGCCGCTTGAGATGGCACTCTGGCCGCCTTAGGGGGTACTCTGACCTCAAAAACCTCTGAAGGATTCTAGAGACGGGACATTGGTGTACCTAAACACCTCGGTTGACCCCGGAAAAGGTCAGTCGAGGTCACAATCTCAGCAGAAGACACACCTGGCATCTGGAAACATCTTTGCATTTGCTCCTGAACGTCAAACACTCGGAAACTGCATATGGAACAAGGATCGATACTACGTGACGCCAGTTTCGCCTGGCATGACCTTAGTGCCATAGGGTCATGAAAGTTGGAAGTTCGACCGAAGAGGGTGGCATCCACCCAACCCTCACCTAACCTTCGCCCCTACCCGGGCGAGGGTTAAAACAAACTTTCATTGGTAACAGTTGCTTAGATTTTCTTCTATATCAGAAAATGTGTCAATTTGGCGCCGATTTCAAGCGGTTTGAGGGAGTTGCAAATGCCCATTTTGTCCAACCGTAGATCCGCCACTGTATATACGTCAGTACACTTCAGCAATGTATATCAATATTATTAATGTGATATTGAAGGAGAAACAGAGAACATGCGTCCACCAGCTGCACATGTATTAAACATACCAACAGCAATGCATCGAACTCATTTCAATCACGCGTCCACACTGCATGTACGGGGCTAAAGTGATTGTTTAGCCTGACGTCTCGATAGATATTACCAATACACACCAGTCACAGAGTATGAATCAATAACAGGGAAACCTATTGCCGGTTAGGATGCCGATGTAAGTGAGCGGTCCTACATCGCACCAGTACGGCGATTTGGCGGGAGTTCGGTGTGATAGGGGTGGAGGGGCAGCGCGAGACAGCGTGGCGGGGCACGGCGAGAGGGCTACAACGGGACCGGTGGAGAGACGAGGTAAAGTAAAGTGTTTGTCAGTCGACAGCGAGACACAGCAGAGTGAGGAAGGGAGTGTCGAGAAGGAAGATCATACCCTACCACCATCATCAACAATACACCCATCCTTTCCTTTGTTATCGTTACCCATGACGTCCACCATAGTGTGTGTTGTTCAGGGTGTCGGTATGCGAGAGCTATGCAGAGGAATAAACACAACACATGCTATGGTGCAGATGGCTGTTAACAGCCAAGCAACGACGGAATCACGGGATGGAACTGCTGCAGGCAAGCTGCCTAACAGATGGTGACCCGAGCTGGTGACCTAACAGTTAGACGCATACAATTAACACTACATAGGCTAAACTACTACCACCAGTGTCTCAATATGCCAGTCGCCTGATAAAATTGTGTGCATCAGTTGACAGCTGAGCACTTATTTACATGCCTCTGTAGTTTGCTGGGAACAATAAAGCCTTTACCACACCGGTCACACCTGTATATGTTGTCGTGTGTGTGGCGGTAGATGACGTGCTGATTCATGTTCGACTGCTCCGAGAACCGGGCCGGACAGGAGGAACAGCCGTACGGCCGCTCCCCGTGTGAGTCCGCGTGTGTTTGGCGAGCCCTTTCCGTGTAACGAACCGGGCCGAGCACACATGGCACTGGTACGCCTTCACACCACTGTGAGCCTTCACATGTCGAGTGTAATCGGACATGTCGGTAAACTTGGCGCCACACTGCTCACACTGGCTGACCATCTCCCCGGTGTGGATACGTTCGTGTATCGTCAGATGATTGCTCCGTCCGAAAGTCTTCCCGCAGACGTCACATCCGTACGGCCTCTGATCGGTGTGTAAACGGCGGTGACGCGTTAGACTACTCCGCTGAATAAACGTCTTACCGCAGTCGTCACAGCGGTGCGGCCGCTCTCCTGTGTGACTCGCAAGATGGTTTCTCACGTGACTCGTATTGTCTGTGGAGTACTCGCACCACTCACACTTGTGTCTGCCGACCCTGCCGATGTGGCCGTGACGCCTCTTCACGTGTCTGTCCAGACGATCCTGTCCCAGACACGCGTAGTCGCAGTGGACACAGTGGAGCGTGCCACCACCTATAAAACAGGGGGTTACTGCGTGATCTCAAATGGACAATATTGAGCAGATTCTGTCAATGAGTTATTTGCTTATTGTATACGCTGTCTAGAATTGATCTTGGAATAAATTTAGCTACAGGATATACAGGTCCTAGTGAAGTATTTATCGTCCGTATTATACATTAATTATATCAGACCACATTTTGATTACTGCGACATGATCTTTGACGGAAATCTGACCATGGCTGACGTAGCTCGACTACAGTCTCTCCAAAACCGATGTGCCAGACTGGTGGACAGGAACAATTGTTAGATCACCAACGACAACACTACTTAATGACTTGTAGTGGGAACGACTGACGACAAGACGACTTATTCATAAGCTGTTTTTCTTTCACAGTCTATACTACAACCATCCTCCTTTTCTCTCTTACTTGACAAATATACTGACTGACAGTAGGCAGGACGCAACTGGACTAAGACTGAGGAACGCATACCTTCTTTCCACTCTGTCATCACGTCTTACATCTTTCTATCGTTTTTACTTTCCTGCCAATATTCGGCAATAGACTATACTCCCAGAAGAACTACGCAATATCCATTTTCCAATGCCGCTCTAACTCTGCTCGTCAAGTCTGGCAGCGATTTGGGGCACCAGAGTCACCACTCTTACACTCATATGGCACAAAAACAGAAAATACACATCACACGCATCACACGCATCACATCACATCACATCACACGCACACGCACGCATACACTTCGCATAGGATTGACAACACTGAACGCACATCTTTTCCAAATGCAACACAACAAAATACCAAGCACATCGTGCAGTTGCGGACACCATCACGAAGACACTAACCACACATACTCTGGTGCCCTCTACACAACGCTCACCGAGTAGACTTATTTAACGCGATACGAATAATAATACCTAAATAATTTAAATAACCTATCGACAAGGAAAGTTCGCATTCTCCTTTACGGCGAAAATGTTAAAAAAGGCCAGGAAACAATCATTGCTCACCACTTCCAAACATTTATCATGCGCACTAGTCACTCCAGCTCGCCAACATAACACGATACATCGCTTCTGCACGCAGGCCCGACCCCAGCTGCCCGGCGCCTGGGCTCTCTACAAGGTATTTAATTAAAGGGAATATAGCACCTTTAACATTAGTTTTTAACTGAGATAGCCAGATTGTCGGGTGTGCTGGAGGAAACCCCAAAATCCGGAAATTTGTCCCTCCAAAGAACCAGTGCTGAGTTTTCAACTCAAAAACCGTTGTCATATAGTGGTCATATTTTCAACGTCCACAACCGTGAGTTTCGCATACGTCATCAGTAGCTTACTCCACTGTGATTGCCCACCGCACTATCGCTGTTTTGAACCGTCCGCCCAGTTATTTCAGTTACCTTGCGTCCCGCCCCGGACCGCCACCGACGGTCGGTCAGGCGCTCGGCACACTAGTGGTTCACGTATGCGGCCCCCAACGTCCCTGACCCGGCGCGGGCCCAGCCCAGTCGCGTTTCACGCTTACCGGGCACCCATCGTGCGGTGCCGGCACAGCAGCTGTCACTGGGCGGGCGCAAAGTTTGCCGTTCATGTCCTCCTTGTTGACGACACAACTCGCATTGGTGACGTAAGATTGGATGTGAACGCACATGTAAACATGGATCTATTTTCAAATTACCAACAAATTCTGACTCTTTTTTGCAAAAAAATGAATGCCAGGACCGTATGCAGGCATTTGTCTCCAATCATATCTACAACTCTTTCCCAAGGTGGCTATTATTCCGCCTTTAATGGATTGCTCGTTGGGCTGGTGCAAAGGTCGGCACTGTCGGCATTCATCTGGTTATGAATAAGCTTCGTTCAGGGACTGCGGAGTCGATCGGTTGTCAGGTGAGCTCCGGACCCGACCTCGGAGTTGACGTCCGACTCCGACGAGGATCGATGCGACTTCAGGCCCAGGCCCCGCTGTATAGACAGAATCTAACCCAATCACAAATTTACTTAAACCCGCGCGGGGCCGGGGGCTTAATAAGCCCCCCTCGATTTTCCGGGAATCGGAAAACGGCGGGCGTTTAAGCGCCGCCAATTTTTAGCACCTGTTCATTCATCTTTTTCCCAGCCCTTCTCTATTGTATACTTGCAGGCCATTAGGTCAGTCACCAGGCCGGTCATGTGAACCCACCTCCCAAAACTTTTCCGGCCCTACCAAAGCCAGAGTTTTTAGGTTGATCGGTTCTGTTTCGTACTTACAGGATTTCATAGATAAGCATCACTACCGTATAGTTTCGTATATCTTTGGAATTTTTCATATCGTTGACCTAGGTCAGTCATTTCATGAAACTCTTCAATCCGGCACTGCTGGGGGGGTTGATTTGCCGCCCCCCTCAGGTTTTTCAGGAGAGCACAAAAACGGCGCGTGCAGCGCCGCCAAATTTTGTACACCATGTGGCATTCCAATTTACACACAACTTTGCAAAGAGTTGTGACTTGAGGTCATCTTCAGGTCAGGTCACAGTTCCATGTCAATACCTCCCTTCAAAAATGTTTGCTGTTTCGTTGCCAAAGCCACAGTCTTTTTTCGAAAGTTTTAGAAACTTGCATGATTCATAAGAGATATCGTATTACAATTCGTATATCTCGGATTTTTCGTATCGGGACCAAAGGAGGTCAAATTTTGACCTCCCCATATAGTGAATGGGAATTAAACAATGCTCCTTTCAGAAAAAAATGCATTGGATCAGCAATTCTTTCAGAATCATGCTATTTTAGCTTTCATTCTAATGATCAAGTGTAATTATTGCTTAGTGATTCCTCACAGGGTCATCTGAGGTCATCTGAGGTCATCAGCAATGGATTTGCTAATTAACTCTGGTAGAAAAGAGATAGAGACGATTAGTGACACCAATGTGTTCGTCTGCGTCTTGGCGCCACGCGTCTGCCCCATATGCAACATGACTACCTGGTCACCAACATGACCTGACACTGAGATTCAAATTTTTAAAAGTTGACCTTTTCCCAGAGTCACGTATAATATGTTTACAAAGCGCATCAATGAGACAACACGATGATGTCAAAATATTTTCCCTATCTATTCTTAGGCGACATGCTATTCACATAAAAACGTTTTTGCTAAAACAGATTTTTGACTTTCAATACCTCTGGAGCCATAACACTATTGATCTGAGCTCAATTTTGAGGACAAACATGCGATTGCAAATTCAAATAGCTATCGTGCCTCCTTTAATCGTTTGCTCCTAGCGACATAGTTTCCGACGATAATCGAGGGGTTTCTGGCAAAAGAAGTCCTAAAAGTAGTCCAAAACCGCCCCAGCGAAATCTGACCTTTTGTGGACCACGTTTGGTGACCTCAAATTGTGACCTGATCCAGAAAAAGACTTGAATACTTTCGATAGAGCTTGCCTAGAGCTATCCAATGCCGTTTTCCGCTTGTCTCTACGTTGCGTAGTTTTGGAGATCTCACGGGGGGGGCGGAAATCAACCCCCCTGCAGTGCGTGTTCGGCGCGAACCCCCTGCAGTGCGTGTTCGGCGCGAACCCCCTGCAGTGCGCGGGTTATAAGTCAATAAGGAAATATTCAAATGCTTTCCATTCCTAGGATACGCATGATATCAGCCCAATTCCTTCTTTAATCATGTTATTATAGGCCATTCTTGAAGACCGAGGTGCAGTCTTTGCTCTGGTATTCCTACAGGGTCAGCCGAGGTCATCCGAGGTCACCAATACCTTTTTTGTCAATAACTCTCGATACAATTAGGATAGATAAGTGAAAACAGCACCAGTGTGTTTATCTCGTCAAGACGCGTCTTCTAATGTGCAACATAACCTTATTGGGTCACCACTTGACCTTGACCTGAGGTCCAATTTCTAGGTTGACCCAACCTGGTAACCATATACATGATTCGAAGCGCCTTGACGAGACAAACACGATGAGGTCACAATAATTCCCGTGTCTCTTTAGGTTAACAGTTATTCGTGAAAACATGTGTTTGTCAAAACCAAAACAAAGAAATGACCTCTGGAGCGCAAACTTTGACCTGTATGAAATTTTGAAGACCTGTTCGATAGCAAATTTCAATAGCTATCAAATACTTCAAACTCGTTTGCTACTAGCTATCATAGTTTCAGAGATAATTGGGGGTATCTGGAGCTAAGTCCTAAATCAAGAAAAGTTGACCTTTGATGACCTCTGGTGACCCTAATATTGACCCGATAATTTTGTTTACTGAAATAGTTTCGAAATTGCTTTTGACGAGCTCTCGAATGGTGTTTTTGGTTTATGTCTAGGTCCCATAGGCGCCGAGTTAGAAGGGGGCGTCGAAAAGCCCCCCCCCCCCGGCCCGAGAAAGGTGGCGCCAAGCACCGGCCCGGCGCGGGTTAACCCGCACCCTGGTAGGCCTCCGAGATAACTTCGCCATGGTGGGGGTCAAAATGACCCCCGTGTAACTCGAAAACTAAAAGGGATAGAAAGACGCAGAAAAAAAAAACGTTCGAAAGCTTTCGACATGGACATTTTACTTTTAAAAACATTTTTAGATCAGGCCAACATTGAGGTCGCAAGAGGTCATCAAAGGTCAAATTTCACAGGTTTTGGACTTTGCTTCGAACAACCCCCATATATCTTGTGAACTATGATAGCTAGGAATAAACGGTGAAAAAATAACAAAATATTCCATCACATGTATATGTATGTATATTCCATGTCATCAAAATTGAGTTCAGAACAATAGTTTAGGCTCCAGAGGTCATCACAGGTTCAGCTGAGCGCGCCGCCTGGTGCGGTCGCGAGCGCTGCTCGCTCCTCCCCGTGATACCCTAGTGCCTCTCCTGCTGAGTGTGGAACTGAGGTGTACCTAACTACCGAGTGCTGCTCGCTCCTCCCCGTGATACCCTAGTGCCTCTCCTGCTGAGTGTGGAACTGAGGTGTACCTGACTACCGAGCGCTGCTCGCTCCTCCCCGTGATACCCTAGTGCCTCTCCTGCTGAGTGTGGAACTGAGGTGTACCTGACTACCGAGCGCTGCTCGCTCCTCCCCGTGATACCCTAGTGCCTCTCCTGCTGAGTGTGGAACTGAGGTGTACCTGACTACCGAGCGCTGCTCGCTCCTCCCCGTGATACCCTAGTGCCTCTCCTGCTGAGTGTGGAACTGAGGTGTACCTGACTACCGAG
>VOPJ01008800.1:0-25100 GCA_014673585.1 Semibalanus balanoides | reverse complement strand
ATGATGGAACCAAATTGGTGGCGGTGAACATATGAATAGGAACAAATTAACTCTTTCCATTCACTACACCTTTTCTAAATACGAATCAGCATCTGTTCAACTGAATGTGGCATAGTGCGCCATGTCATATCCTTAGGCACACTGGAATATAGACACCATTTGAACACTTTGACACATTTAATTAAAACAGAATATCATCTGTTCGTATTCGAACGGCGTCAATTGACATCGGCAGGGGCATTCAATATCGATAAGGACATTTCATTGCGTTGTAATTTTGCCGTCAACGAAACTGAATGACACTTGCCTAACTCAACTAAAACTTGCCTATCTCTAATGAACGCTGTCAGCTCCATTGCATAGTGACCAGTGTTGACACGGTGCACTGTCGATTTGTAATGCCCTTTGCCGCGGGAGTGTGTTACGCCGATGTGAGATGCATGTATGTCAAACAGTATCTCTGCTGTCGGTTTAAATGAGATATGCCAAAATGAGCTGAACAGACGCCGACTCGCATTAAGAAAAGGTGCATGCACATGGAAAGGAAATGCATGAAATTGGATGAGCGACTTGACGAATAACACGTGGATTGCGACAATGGAGAATAAAAATAAGACTATGTTTGTCTTAGTAAGACACGGATGCACGTCTAAGACAATATAATCGGATATCGTTGGTTTATAGCTAATAGCATACATATTTGCAAGCGAATTTGGTTTTAAGCTTTGACGAATATTATGGACAAATAGTCATAGTTTATGCCCAACGCCGATGGGTTTTGTCGACCTGTCATTTCATTCGCTGTATGACGAAAGCTTTACCACAATTGGACGAAGCGTTTTGCCGGTGACGAATATTATGCTCAATGACGAAATGTAATGCAGACTGGCCAATGCGGAGTCCAGTCTGTTTTGCTAATATGCTTATTACTAATGAAGACCGCCGAAGGATTGTACTGAATGACGATTGCCGAATGTGCCGTTCAATTGGTTATCGACAATTGGCCATCCCGTAATGCAAAAAGTTGTATTACGTTATCTTTGTTAGGTTACAAGTTATTAGTAAAAAAACTGTCTTGTAAAAAAATAATTTTATGACCTCAAGACTTAGAGCCTAAATTATTGACCTAAGCTCAAATTTGAGGACATTTTGCCAGTTGCAAATTTTAATGGCTGTCGATTGCTGATAACGTTTGGTTCTACCTAGCATAGTTCCCGAAATATTTGGGGTTTCTAGAGCCAAGTTCTAAAACTGGAAAATTTGGCTTTCGATGACCTATATGGAGGTTTCTAGAGCAAAGTTCGAAAACTCGAAAATTTTGCCTTCGATGACCTCTGGTGACCTGCATTTTAACCCGAGCGAAACAAATCTGAAACAGTGGCGTATTTATAAATCCGACAAGGGGGGTCCAAGCCCTCAAAAGGCGCCAAACCCACACATGAGGGCGCCGTCAGTGTTGTTGTTGTTGTGTTGAGTTGTTGTTGTTGTTGTTGTTGTTGCTGTTGTTGTTGTTGTTGTTGTTGAGCGTGGGGGGAGGTAAGCTCCGATAAATTTCCAGGGGCGCCCTCTTTGCTTACAAATACCTCCAACGGCGCCCTTGGATGCACCTCTGGAGGCGCCATCCCACATAACTATAAAGGTAGCCTCCGATGCAACTTTAAAAACTCGCCCTCCCACACGCCTCCAAAGGCGCCCTCTGATACACCTCTGAAGGCGCCCTCCCAAATATCTCCAAAGGCATTCTAAGATACATCTCCGAGGGCGCCCTCCTAAATAGCTCCAAAGGCACTCTCTGAGAAACCAGAGGCGTCCATGTCTCACATTCAGCGAATTACGCCTTTGGAGGTATGTAGTGAGAACGCCCTCGAGCCTCGGATATATGTATCTGAGGGTGCTTTTAGACGATGTGAGAGGATGCCTTCAGAGGTGAATCGCATCGGCGGGCGCCTTTGAAGGTATATGGGTGGGTGTCTTCAGATGTGTATCGGAGGGCGCCTTCATACGGCTTCTCGTATATGTATCGGAGGACACCTCCGAAAGTGTATTCGAGGACGCCTTTGACGGTATAGGGAGGGCGCCATCGGAGACGTATCGGGAGGCGTCTTTGGAGCCTGCAGAGTATATATATATCTGGGAGAGCATTTTAAAAGGTGCATGGGGCTGGGGGGATGCGCTTTTGAAGGTATGTAGTAGGACCAGGGGCGTCGCCACGAAATTTTGAGTGGGGGGGACGGACACTGGTGGATCAAGCCGTCGGTTAGGTGGCAATTTTGGGGGCAAAAGGGCACAATTTTTTCTCTCCGGATTTGGGCCGGTCGCCTTTTTTGGGTATTAGAGCTTAAAAAGCATTAAAAAACGCAAAAGCGCAATATTTTGTAGCATACATGCTACGGATATACACATATAAGTAGTAATAACGTTTATCTCAAACCGACTCGCGGGGGTGTCGCCGAAGTTTATAAGTGGTGGTCAGCTGAAATGACGAAAACAAATATTTGCATCATTCAGTATGACATGTTATACTTAAAATAGACCTATTATAAGTATAGCATGTCATACTGAATGATGCAAATATTTGTTGTACTTATAATATGCTATACTTATAATAGACCTATTATAAGTATAGCATGTCATACTGAATGATGCAAATATTTGTTTTCGTCATTTCAGCTGACCACCACTTATAAACTTATAAGACCACGCTTATTTTGGATCCAATAGTACCTGTACTATTGGATCCAAAATAAGCGTCCCGCTGGGTTGGCTGGCACAGCAGTTAAAGAGAGTATAACGCCTTGGGAAAATTATGTGGAATGATGGAGATGAGTGCCCAGATGAGTGGCATTTATCTCCATCATTCCAATTACTTCTTCTAAATGCCGGTATTTCCCTTTAAAACTGCTGTGTAAGCCAACCCAGCCGGACGCTTATTTCGAACCAATAGTACATTCCTACTTTAAATTTTTTAGCGCCGCGAAGCGGCGCGAAATTTTTACGGGTTTGCCTGATAAAACCCAGAGACATAGACGGTGTGCCTCCGGCCTTGTAGAGGAAAAGTGACTAAGACAAATTTGTATAAGTAATTGCGAAACTTTCCGCAAAGCGGCGTGAAATTTTCCAGTTGGTTTTACTGCAAATAGCTGGATTTTGACTGCTGCAAAGGCCTTTTGACGATAAATTGTTATTTTTCCTGATCAATTGTTACTTTGTACAGTTTTCTCTCCTAAGTACAGTTTTCTAAATCTAGACATGATAACCGATTGCTTTTTCTTGTGAGGCATTGATCGTTTGGGGGGGCAAAACAGCGTCACTTTATGCCTGGGGGCATGACTCTAAATTGCCCTGATTCCGCCAATGCTGGTAACAGTTTGTAAAAATATAATAAAAAAAAAAAAAAAAAAAAAAAAAAAAAAAATTTTGAAAGGCAGCGAGAGCAGCCTACGACTTTTACGCGCATAAATGGTCCCTGTGTATCTGGAGGAGCTTGGGGGAGATGGACCTGGACTGGTTCCCACTATTAATTAGATCTTCGGTCCTGCAAGCTGGGCACCACTGGAGCAGGTTCCGGGTCCGATTTCGCGTCTTTGCGTTTGCGTTGCCTTTTTCGGAGCTGGCAGGGCAGACTAGCTAACATGTCCGCCTAAAAGTTTGTATTGAAAGGGAACGGGCTCTGGGGCAAGCAATTACTGCACAAGGAAATGCATCTGCCATTTACACTTAATGGATTAAATTTCTTCATTTTCAAAATTTATTACAAGCATAACAAAAATTGTGTCATGCGCGAGCGGCGTGAAAATATTGAATTTTGCAATGTAGATAGCTGGATTTTGACTGCTTGCAAAGGCAATTTTTTACGATAAAATTGTTGACGTTTTTGGGGGGCCAAAAAGTCATGTTTTCCCCCCTTCCATGGCTGTTGGGGCGCATGGCCCGGGTTCTCCATGGATCCGACAGTGGGGAAAATGGAGTCCATATTTTCAAGTCAATTCTGTCGCTGGCGAACTCTACTGGCGGCTAGACACAAAAAACTATCAATATCCAAGGTAAACGGATTTCACGGTTGTTTAATTTACACTTGGAAATCTACATGGACATCGATTATTCGTGGGAATCTAAGATGTTCCGTCAAATCTCGAATCTGTCGCTGGAGTCTAGACGCTAAAACCATTCACATGTTAGGGTGAAGGCGGATTTCACTATGTTAATCTCACGCCTTATTCTGGATACCCGGAAGGGCGGGGGGGGGGGCCGGGGGGGGGGGGAGGTTTTTATGGAAATATAAGTGGTCTGCCAAATCTCGAATCTGTCGCTAGCGGACTCTATTAGCCGGCTGAAAACGCACAACTATCATATATAGGGTGAGTCAGATTTCACCATGTTAGTTTCGCCATGTTCTATCTGAACACCGATTTTCAAGGCAATTTAAGGGGTCCGCAAGTCTCGAATCTGTCGGTGGTGAACTCTATTGGCGTCTAGACAACAAACTATCACATGTAGGGTGAAACAGATTCATCGATGTTAATCTACACCTGAAACTCTATTTGGACACCAAATTTCATGGAAATCTAGTTAGGTCCGCCATTCTTTGCTCTTTCTGTTCTACAAATATAAATATAGTCTAACCTAACCTATCGAATGTATCGAATTTGAGTCGTCCCAAAACTTCTGCCCGCATCGTTTTGGGCAATGACAAAAATATTTGGCAAATAATATAGATTCTTAGCCTAAATACCCTAATCGCAGGTCTAACGGGGGGCAGCCCCTACACCTTTTACGAGTGGGGGGCCGAGTCCCTGCTGCCCTTCCTCCCTCCCCCCCCCCCACCAGTGGCGACGACCCTGGCCCTTCATCTCCGTTTGGGACCTGGCTGTCAGCGTCCAAGAGGCCCTATAGAGTATAGAATTCAAGTCCTTGGTCCAAATCCTGATTAAGCCGTTGAGGTGATCCAAAGCCTTTTCACACAATACAAGGACCCTCCTAGTCTATCAGAGAGCCCTATGGGAAGGAGGAAGAGCCCTTTCAAGGCTAAGGGCTCTCTCAGGCCTGGAATGGGCTCTCTCAGGCCTGGCTGAAGACTGAAAATGGAAAATGGTTTGAATTATAAAAAGTATGTACAGTCGGTCCATGATGTATATTCCCTCTTTTCGTTTCTAAAACTTATCTTATTGTATTTCTGTGTACATGAATGACTCGATTTAAGGGGCATCGGGTACTACATATTCCTTGTGTCAGTCCTTCATGTTACCACAGAAATGAAAATAGATGAGTTTTATTAATCTAAAAAGGGAAGAATGAAGATACATAATAGACCAACTGCTACATACCAATCTACCAAGAAGGAACTTCTGAAATTCGATTATTGAATTATTTGCAATACGTCGGGTATTTATGGGACTGGGCCCCCCTGTGATGCTCCCCCGACCGGATGCACCTGTCTCTAAAAATGCTGGCTACGCCTCTGATAGGGTTAAAAGTGACCTCTCATTTGACAGCGACATAAATTAGGTTCAATTTCCTTTGGGACGAATTCAGATGAAAAAGTCAGTCAACTTTCTTGGGGGGACGTCCCCCTCCAAATTTTTTAACTGGGGGGACGCGTCCCCCCGTCCCCCCCCGTCGACGACGCCCATGAGTAGGGCTCCTTTATATGTGTATCGGAGGGAACCTTGGGATGCATATGGAGGGCGCCTTAGGAGGTATGTTTGAGCGCGCCTTCAGAAGTTTATTAAAGGGCGCCTTTGAAGGCTTGTGGGAAAGCGTTTCTAGATGTGTATTGGAGGTCGCCTTTGGAGCTGTGTGGGAAATCGCCTTCAGAGTTGTATTGGAGGGCACCTCCGGAAGTATTTGAGTGGGCGCTTTGAAAGTATGTGGGAGGGCGCCTTCAGGTGTATCGGAGCGCGCCTTACATTCAGTGGAACGCGCTTCATACTCAGCCGGAGCGCGCCTCACATTCAGCAAAGGGCGACTTCAGCGCACTTCGCTGAATGTGACTGCAAGGGCGGATCCAGCCGTTTTTTTTTTTTTTGGGGGGGGGGGGCAAACCGTTTTTAGCGGACCTTACCTCACCCGCCAATTTCAATTTCTTCCCGGATTGGTACTTTATTTGCAACCACACGATTTCTTATATATATTTTTTTTTCTTTTTCTTTTTTTTCCGACTATTCCTTGGATATTCGGAAAAAAGAAATATGTCAGCTTGCGTTTTTATTGTTCGACATTGCCTTACAGTACCAGAGCAAACTATTTCCAATTGTCAAAATGTACCCAAGGGCGTCGCCGATAATTTTGTTAGTGGTGGATGGACTGAAATGACGCACAAAAATGTGTTAATTTTTTGGTGCATTTTAAGCCTTTGCAGCTGAAACTATCATGGGTGCCCAAAACCCCAAGCCCAACCCAGCCTAAACCCATGAATACCAAGCCAGACTCAGACCAGACATTAAAAATTCAATAATATTGATTACCCATGCCCAAATGCCCATTTGGGGCCCATTCAGATAAGGCAGATAAATTATTTTCACAAAATTCGCAACCATTTAGCCTAGCAGGTTGACTTTCATAATATTAACGATAAATAATATTAGACACCTGTGTGTTGCTGCTGATTTGAACTTATCGAACACTTTGCGGTCAACATTACCATATTGGATCAGACCTAGGACCAGACATGGTTTACAAAATCTTACTGCCCTATTACATACCAGTTACCACGATTTATTGTTGTCATATAATTGCCAAAGTCTATTATTCCTTTATCATAAAAAACATATTTTCCTGGTTAAACATCTGCTTGTCAAGTAAAAAATAACTCTTAGCGACATTATTCCAAAATTGCCATACCCATGCCCGCCCAGTACCCATGAAAAGTTAGAAAATGCATACCCAGCCCAGACATTTGGAAGAATTGAGTGGGCACCCATGGATGCATCCAGTCCATGATAGTCCCTGCTTTGCAGCATTTTGTAATGTTGACCTAATATTAAATTATGTATTTGTTATTTAGCGCCGCGAAGCGGCGCTAAATTTTTACGAGTTAGCCTGATAAAAAACAGAAACATAGACGGTTCGTCTTGTAGAGAACAAAAAGCTTAACATACTGATCATTCAATTCGTCGTTACATGAACCGAAGACGATGGCGATGGCTTCGTTATGACGATGGCGACCGATGTGACGCCGCGAAGCGTCGTAAAAGTTTTATTTTTAGGTTGTGGAAAACGAAAATTCAATATTGGAACCAGACTCAGATAACACCTATGCCTGGTTGCATATCTCGTTATGATGAAAAATATTGAAATTAATGTCGTTTTTGACAAATATATTATTCGGATAGTAGATCACGATGACCGGTGGCAGTAAGTGCTTAATAACTTAAGTAGGTATATGGGATAATAATAACTGTATACATATGGACCGAACTGCAGCAAACAATCGGTAACAGTGCAAATGGTTTGAAAACAGCAAGCGGCAGAACGGCTTTTCCGCACATAAATGGTGCCTGCGGATCTGGTGGAGCCTGGGACGAAATGGTTTAGGGAGATGGTCCTGGCCTGGTCCCCTTTATTAGCATTTTAGTCCAGCAACTTGGACACCGCAGAAGCAGCTTCCTGGTGCCGATGTCCGCGTCTCTGCGTTTGCGTCACCTTTTTCGGAAATCGGCAGGCTAGCTTAACATGTAGCCCACTTGAAAGTTAATATTTTATAAAGAGAGTGGGCCCTGGGGCTAGCAAATAGGTACCGCCAAGGGGGACTGACAGTCACTTAATTAATTCCTTTTCCCATTTTCCCTATTTTTATCATTACACAATTGCGTATTTTATGTTATGCCGCGAAGCGGCGCGAAATTTTCGAGTTTTCACTGTGGATGGCTGTATTTTGACTGCTGCAAAAACAATTTTTACGGCTGTACGTCCGACCGTTTGGGGGGGGGGGAGCAAAACATAGTCTCAGGACCTTTTGGGGGGAGATGGCCCCTTTGGCCCCCTGGATCCGCCTTTGAATGTGAGGCGCATTTCATGAACCGAAGGCGCCTTCGGTGCATGAAGGCGCCTTCGGTCCATGAGGGCGTCTTCGGCGCCCAAGGGGGAGGCCATGGTGCGGCGACCCCCTAAATACGCCCTTGATCTGAAATAGTTTTACAATTATTTTTGAATACGTTTCGAACAGTGTTTTTGGTTTTGGTCTACATCCTATAGGAGCCGAGCTAGAAGGGGGTGTTCAAACCTCCTCCCAGTAGGGCGCGGAAAATCCTGAGGCCCAGTGGGCCGTGGGTTATTGTGGATTTCCATTTTATGATAGGCATTAATTAGTTAGCGCCTTACGCGATTTTTTTCCTGGTGTGCCTGACAAAACGCAAAAATAAAGGTGGTGGGTCTTGTAGAGGATAAAAATGCTATTCATTCAATTAAGCGCTAAGACGAAACGAAGGCTATGACGATGGCCGCCGTTGTTACGCCGCGAAGCGGCGCAACATTTTAATTTGATGACTTGGAAAACGACACCTTCATATGGAAACCAGACTTTTATTGGAGCCAAGCCTCAGGGCTCAGGTACCTAATTATTTTCCTGGTTGCATAGCTCGGAATGATGAACAATAATAAAATGAAGGTATTTTTCATATACCTACTGCGTTTTCCTATTTTCCAAATTTGTATAAGCAATTGCCTAACTTGTGAAATGCCGCAAAGCGGCGCAAAATATCCATTTTATATTGTGAATAGCTGGATTTTGACTGTTGCAAAGCATGGGCGGCGTCACCGCGAGGGCAGCGGGGGCAGCTTGCCCCCGCTGTGGAGAAGCAGCGGGGGCAAAACCATGTTTTTGCCCCCGCTGGAATTAGGTTACTGGTGAAGGATGTCCATCGAGAAAACGGCTAGTATGAAGTCATGAACAAGACTAAGGGCGCAAAATCATTTAGTCATTGCAACGCTGCAAAACCCAGTTATCAAACGAACAATAATTAATGTAGTCCGTAGATGATTGCTACATGAAGTACCTATTAGAAGAAGAAAAAATATTTTGCGATAATTAATGTTTCACGATGTGTTTTAGTTGCAGTGACCAAAACAAAAACTTTTGATACGACAAGGGTGGGCATTTGTTTGTATTTTCCAAAAGTTCAAAGAGATAAAAAGCTACGGACACACAGTAAACAGTAGACACCAGGGGCGGATCCAGAAAATCTCCAAGGGGGGGTCATCAGTTACAGTGGTGCCCCTACCTGTACCCAAATCTGAAAACTCAACGGATTTGGCCCTCTATATTTTGAGGGTGCCCCTATTTCAGCATTTTTAAAAAATAATAATAAATATTTGTCAATTTTATCAAAACGTTGTTATTCCTAATTCCTATGTATTTGCAATATCGTCGTACCCTTTCTATCATTTTAAGTGCGCGGATGGTAGAAAACTATATAATTTTGCAGCAGGCAAAGGCGGCCATGGGTGTATTATTCTATACGCCTGGTAGGGCCTACAAATAATTGCATAATTTAACATTAGGCTTATGGCGTTGCATGGTAAGAATGACATTCATATCTGTACAGATAGCACTGGTACCGTTTACCAACGATTTGCAGAAAATGACGCTTCTGAGGGCAGCCTCAGACGGCGGATGAAGAATTAACCAAAGGGGTAGACGAGGTTTGTGACCAGTGGGGAGTTGGTAGCCGTTTTTTTACGAGCAGTAAACATTATGCATGCGATAGCAGTGTAGCATATTGCTTTGTGTCACATACGGACTTCAAAAATATTTTTGAACTAAAAAAAAATGCCAGGATTTGGCGGAGGGAGGGGCTTGAAGAAAACTTGCCACAAAAGCTGTCCTTAANGGACAAGCAACAGAGAAAGAGAGGATTTAAATGGTCCACGACATGATATCGTAATATAAAAGTAGTCAAATAAGCAATAATGATGTCCAAACCTTATTTCAAAGTAAAATTGATATAAATGCAAGCAAATTACAGTAAAATAACGATACAATTGTATATTATCATCAAAACAATTAAACATATCTCCGTACACCTCGAAGGCCTTTCATGAAGGAGAAGAGGTGATGCGAAATATGTTGCCATCACAAATGCCAAAAAGTCAAAGCCTTTACTGGTACATCGATTGATTGTGAAGACCAGTGATTGATTATAAATACATTTGTCGTGATGCGTCAGAGTAAAGGGTCTAAGCACAGCAACGGTTTTATGACTTAAGTATATTAAATAAAGAAAGTAAATACAACCTTTAGCGTTCGCTTTCTACAACACAAATTGTCAATGCCCGATGGCCGAACACACTGCAGACATGTGCGTCATTGTGCAAGTTATGATAGCGGAACAGGTGACAGTGGTTATAAATGAATACATACAACTTGATGGCCTTGAAAAGGCATGCTTGATTTCATACCTGCTTCAATACCTGCTTGATTTCATACAAGTCCAATGCAGCATAAGGCTACGAACTGTATTACAAATGTGTTTGTGAAAAGAAAACGCAAAAGACACCTTTCCGGCAACATTGGGTTGCCGGAACCGGACCACCTTCCTATACAAAGTCAGCAAACAAGGCACATTCAAAGACACAAGGCTAAAAACGATCCACCGGTCGTCTGCGTGGCGACGGTGGCAACAGCACCCGCTATCTCCGAGAGTAACGAGCCAGGTCTTACTCAGAGACGGGCATATATCACCCGGGCCACCCGAGAACAAACAAAGAACCTGGACATGTAACGGTCAGGGGGGCCACAGACGAGTAGAAAACCAACAAAAAACACAACCGACTACTGTCACAGCATTACCATTATGTGACGCTCACAATTTACAGGAGCGACATTTTGGTAAATCCGCAGAGATTCTGTGGGAAATGAGGGTTCGGATGACATCAGACCGTTAGGCCCTGATTAAGTCCACCACCGGTTAGCCTTGAATCCAACAGGCGCAGGACAGTAGTAACCAATGGTGCCGTCGCCCGTCCGTTTGGTCATATTCAGTAAGGAGCACAACAAAACAGTCCATCATCACCATCACAGGTTATTAGCTGAATCACGGACAGCTGGGTAGTGGGCAATGGACAGCAGCCTGGATAGCTGGACAGCTAGACTGGACAGCAGCCTGGACAGCAGCCTGGACAGCTGGACTGGACAGCAGTCTGGACAGCTGGACTGGACAGCAGCCTGGACAGCAGCCTGGACAGCTGGACTGGACAGCAGCCTGGACAGCTGGACTGGACAGCAGCCCTGGACATTCAGCCTGGCAGCGCCTGGACAGCAGCCTGGACAGCTTGTACTGGACAGTCAGCCTGGAACAGCAAGTCCTGGGAAGCTGGAACTGGACCGTGGACAGCAGGCCTGGACAGCTGGACACTGGACAGAGCCTGGAGCAGCTGGCTGGACAGCAGCCTGGACACGCTGGGACTGGACAGCAGCCTGGACAGCTGGACCTGGACGCTGGACTGGACAGCAGCCATGGACAGCTGGACTGGAACAGCAGCCTGGACTGGACAGCAAGCCTGACAGCTGTACTGGACCAGCAAGCCTGGACAGCTGGACTGGACAGCAGCCCTGGACAGCTTGGAAC
Organism: Semibalanus balanoides; assembly: GCA_014673585.1. Lineage (NCBI taxonomy): Eukaryota > Metazoa > Arthropoda > Thecostraca > Balanomorpha > Balanidae > Semibalanus > Semibalanus balanoides. The sequence continues at coordinate 13,536 of VOPJ01008800.1, read as the reverse complement.
CTGACCAGCAGCCGGACAGCTGGACTGGAACAGCAGATCCTGGACAGCTGAACAGCTGGACAGCAGCCTGGACAGCTGGACTGGACAGCAGCCTGGACAGCTGGACTGGACAGCAATCCTGGACAGCTGGACAGCAGCCTGGACAGCTGGACTGGACAGCAGCCTGGACAGCACTGGACTGGACAGCTGGACTGGACAGCAGCCTGGACAGCTGGACTGGACAGCAGCCTGGACTGGACAGCAGCCTGGACAGCTGGACAGTACTGGACAGCAGCCTGGACAGCTGGACTGGACAGCAGCCTGGACAGCTGGACTGGACAGCAGCCTGGACAGCTGGACAGCAGTCTGGACAGCTGGACAGCTGGACAGCCAAGCGGCGGAGAACTGGGCTGCAGCTCAGCTATCAGACGGGAGAACCACGCCAGATATTCAGCATTTATCTGCCAATAGTTTCAACAGACAGCTTCGACAAGCAGTTCACCGGACGGAGGTCATATATCTGGTTCCGATTTCCAGATAGGTAAGTTAATAGCATTGCTTAGAGTCGAGCTCGACGAGCCTAAGCGAACCCAGCACCAAAGTGTATCGTCTAGGCTGAGTTCTTCGGAGATAATGTCAGGCAAGGTAATAATCTAGGCTGCACATATATACCGACTCTGGGAGCATACTTCATTTACCGCCCCTGGTCATAGTGGCCAATTGATTCGTCCTCACTGGATTACCACTGACCGCAAAGCCGACTCAGACGCGTCAAGTCACGGTCAAATACAGCGATAGTAACGTGCCGTTACAGACCATTTCGATCACTTAATGTGCAAACAAACGTAGTAGTGGTGATTCAATTAAATCAGCTTCATTTAGTAAAGCTGCAACAGCTCAATTGGACTAAGTGGGTGAGCTCTACAATCGTTATTAAGTAGACGGTAATGACAAGACAAGTAGAAACCTAGCCGAACAAATATGAACAGTCTGGTTCTACATCAGCCCATTAGCAGTATGAAGTGCGAGATAAAACCTTATGATGAATAATACGAAAAGGCTGAGTCCCTCACAAATTGCCAGACAATCTCCTATTGAACAAATACTGTGAAGCCGTGCTTGCTCATAATTAGGTACAATACTTCCGAACTATATGACTTATATTGTCATATCATTGATCTTTTTATTTCAGTATATGAACACGTTTTCAGCGCGGGTGTACTTTCTTAGGAATATAGCAACATTCATGACGATATACAAAACGCAGGGAATGAGCCAGTACTATATTGCTGCTAAATTTGGTGTCAGTGGTTCAGTGTATTACCAGTAAATATGTTATTGAGGACGCATAACGCCTCAAGGCTGAAGGTCTCGTCAGCTTCCTCCCTGGATAAGAAACCAGAGCCAATCGCTCCAAAACCCACCACTGCCCTGCCAGTCAACTCAGTATACAACTCGACAGTGAATAAGTCCAGTCCAGTCTCAGCCCCAGCCCACCCTCTCTCACCCCTCCCCAGTGCACGTTCTGTGTGGCCAGTGAGGAGGTGTAGCAGTCTCAGTCCCAGCCCACCCTCTCTCACCCCTCCCCAGTGCACGTTCTGGGTGGCCGGTGAGCAAGTGTAGCAGTCTCAGCCCCAGCCCACCCTCTCACCCCTCCCCAGTGCACGTTCTGGGTGGCCAGTGAGGAGGTGTAGCAGTTTCAGTCTCAGCACTATCTTGCTTACCTCTCCCCAGTGCACATTCGGGGGCAGCTCAGGGAACTTCTCCGGAACGTCGTACGCCACGTTGTCCATGAACCACTGGAAGCTCTTGCACTTGTTGCGCTCCTTGAAGGCCAGCTGCTCGGAGATGTCGCCGTGGTCCAGGAAACGCGCCATCGGTTCACGCGTGTAGAAGTACTCCTTGTACTTCTCGTCGAACCAAGTCTCGATCACACGCTTGTAGTTCTGCGGGGGGGGGGGAGAATATGTGAGGTCAGCTGTTGGCATGTTTGCAGTTCTCTCGACAGCACGTGAGGTCAGTGGTAGGCTGTACTGTTGTCGAAAGGCACTGCACATTGGATGAGGTAACACTTCGACAAAAATAAACTGTAATGATTGGATTAAATCGATAATTGTATTATTCTTACTACAACTAACCAGTATCATCAAACGAAAATAATGGCAGCTTGAATACCGTACGTTTGAGGAGGTTTAACCGCAGGACTTACAGATACTAGAAACGTAAGAAGTAGTGACTTTAAAACCACCGGGTACTTACGATACTGAGACATTATAGGTAACTGTCAGAGCTTTAATATCGTCGGTTGTTCTACTTGTTTCGCAACGCAGAACCAGCGCCATCTACATAAACGCGAAACAAAGTCCACCTATTGTTAAATAAATACGAATCCAGCTGACGGGCCGATGTTGGCATGTGAAGTGGTGTATGCTAGCTGTAAACAGGGGTGGAGAATCCAGCCCGGCAGGCAGCCCCGGCCGTGGCAACTTTTTGGGAGACATTTTGTTTTGTTTGCAAGCCCTTAGTTTTTATTCTAAAAAATACAGAAATGCAAATATAATCCCAGCGTAAAAATGCATACTCGATACGACTATGCATGACAAAAAATGTACAATAAAACGTTTTAAAGTTTTACTTTGAATCACAATATGCCCTGTGGCCCCAGATGAAATAGATACATAAGCATAAAAACATGACTTTACAAATAAGGTGCGCTTTCGAAATAGGGGGAGGGGGGCGGTAATCAAGGAGGCTGCTCTTTGCCAACCTGGTCTTGGTGAGCACCTGGGGCAGATCCGAAAACTTGTTTTCGAGTTTTCGGACGAGGCACAGTTAGGGTCGTTATCTCCGGTCTAAAGGGGGCATTATGTCCGATCCAAATGAGTGCCGCCGGCGCTTACGACCCGAGGGGCGCCACCTGCACTCGCGAGTGGTACCTTCAGTATCCAGACACACATGAGAGGCGCCCTCAATCGTGATGCCACTTCCCCGCTTTATGCAGACCCCTTGGTTGCGCTCCTGTCCTCGGCAGGCACGTAGTTAAGGGGACACGGAGACCATGCGCTTCCCCTCTGAGTAAACCAAATTTACACTAGAAACAAAATGGGATTCTGCTGACGACCTAACCCTCCCCTCCCCCCGTCAACAACGTTTGGCTGAGGAGCCAAATTTGATTATTCTACTGACGTGTCTTCCCCTTTGATACAAATTTGTGCTACGTTACTGGTCTTCGGGCCTCGGCCGGGGCAAATTTGAACACAATTCTCCACTCATGGCTGTAAATAAAATATTACTGCGAATGACTATGCTTAATATATGTAAAGAACAAAGTACATATAATTACAGGACATGGACCGTTGAGTATCAGACCAAAAACATCACAATTTAATTATTTCTAACAGGTATCCAATCTAACAGATGATCATGATCTAGAACAGGTATCCGGTGTACTTACAATAGTGATGAGCGGTCCCTTCTTCTTCTTTGCGAGCTCGCCGAAACTGTAGGGCATGAAGCCTCGGTAGACGTGGCCGACCCGAGAGCAGGGGACCCACACGATACTGCCGCCACACTGCCATATCTGACGATAGAGACGGGGGAGAATCAGCACCGGACGTACCGACCCGAGAGCAGGGGACCCACACGAGACTGCCGCCACACTGCCATATCTGACGATAGAGACGGGGAGGAATCAGCACGGACCGTACACTATGGAGGACATCGGCTGTCATCCAGCAGCTACCCCCCCCCCCCTAACCGCCTAGGCTGGTTTATGAAGGTAATCTTACTATTGCGTTCCAAATAAGCGTCCCGACTGGTTGCGCCGGCACAGTCGTTTAGGGTAACGCTCTTGAAAATTATGAGAAGTGATGGAGATGAGAGCCACTCACTCTGGCCACTCATCTACAGGGTGTTTCCATAAAAAATGGCACCCTAAAAGTTCCTCGGTTTAATCGGCCACATTTGGCTGAAAGAAGAACCAAAGGCATACCATTCAAAGAGCTGCACAATTTCTCTCAGACATTATAAAACATATCTATCGATAGCTTTCATGTGGGCTACACGACGTCGAAATAAGATATGTTTTCACCAGAACAGGCGGCGAAACGAAATAAGTCGCACGGGATCGTTAATATTCTCCCAAGTGCCAACACAAACACTTCGGAGACTCGGCTAGCACATCATTCGTTGAAGACTGATTAAAATCATAGAACAATCAAGATTCAAACTTTGGATAAATTATACACGAACACAAGTTCACAGTCTGCGCTCAAATGAGCTCCACCATATGACGCACGCTTGGAGACGCTTCGGGAAGGCATTGACTGACGACACTCGCTAACAGCATCTGGAAAAAACTGTGTCCAGCAGGTCCTGAGCCGGTCCTTCAGCTCTTCGACGTCGCGAACCCTTTCTCCTTAAAACAATTCGCCTAACTTTCCCCAGACGAAAAAAAAATCAAGATATATTCAAGCCCGGACTGTTAGTCGGCCAGGCTCCGAGTTCTCGATGTAGTCCGGAACATGATTCTTCCAGAAATTCTCTGACGTTTCGAAGCCGTGTGACATGTTGTAACGGGGCACACAATGTAAGGGGCAAACAATGCAGAGGAAATGGTCAACAATACTTGCGCGTGCGCATAAACTGCGACAGTGGATCCTCTGACTCAGAATCTGATTTACGGTCGTTTGTATGGAATACGTTATGCTATTAAAATTCCCGAAATCGTTTCACTTCAGAATTTTGTACAAACTTCTTCTTTCACAGTCGGGTGCACATGAATATCTATCGAGTATATGGTTATAGTGATCTTAACATAAATTGTTTGCTCTTTCGAATGGGTTATATGTGGTGTTTCTTTTCGGGTAAAAAAACTGTGGCAGATATGAGCCGAAGAACACTCTGCCATTTTTAGTGAAAACACGCCTGTACCATCAATCACATATTTTTCCAATGCGGCATATTCCCTTAAACTGCTGTGCCGGCCAGCCCAGCGGGACGCTTATTTTGGAACCAATAGTACAATGCCGATAAATGCATTCCATGATGATAATATTTTGGGGGGCTAGACACCGACTGACGTTTGTTTGGGCTGAAACACAGTCTTCACCCAGTTGTAGAAAACGCATGCGGGCGCCTATTCAAACATATGGGTAAATTTTAGCAGTTTATTTTCTTACCGCAACGTCGCGCAGTAATTGCCGCAACCATCATTCAATGTATTTTGACAGGCACCTACATCCACTTCGCGCAGCTACGCGAAGACTGTGTTTCAGCCTTTACGACTGTCATTTGACGGTACATGGACCCGAAGAAGCGCAAGTCTATTGACTGTGAACATGTGCTGGAAACCGATAACAAACCCGGCAACAATCACATAAACAATATGTGCCTGGCTTATAGACCTAGAGACTGGGGAAACCCCGAAACACACGTCCCCATGCGTACCTTGAACGAGAGCTCGAAGTTCTCTCCTCCCCAGACGAGCAGACCGGGATCGTAGGCTCCCAGCTCCAGGAAGTAGGACCGGTCTATGGCAAACAGGCCGCCGGCGTGGGTCGGCGCCCTGCAACACAAACAGGACAGTGTCAACAGGCAGGCGCTGGCGGTGCAGCGGTCGAGGCTGGATAGCAGTGCTACAACTGCAGCTGGGGTGGCTATATAACCGGTAAACCATTTCTGTTTGTAGATGCAGAGTCGCACTCGCAGATGCATATTGCAAACAAATAGATTCATTAACAAACATATACAATATCTAAATGTTATATCTATATCAAGACGGATGAAGCAGATTCACCCGCCAAGAGATATAGCTTGTAACGGGTCCTACAGGCCTAGCGCCTAATTTCCGTATTGTGTATTGCATTGTATTGAATTATATCTACACACTTCACTACTAGTAAACATAAGAGAAGAGACTCACTGTTAGTTATAGAGAAGGCAATAATTGTTGCTCTACAAAAACATATCTGCTTGAAAATTAGTGAAGAAATTGCGTTATCCGCAAATTGTCCAACAAATCAAGAAGAGGCAGCAACTGGTTGAGTTATCATATAAGCGCAATTCGGCTGATTCGGCTTATTATCACCATTGAGCCCTGACGGGTTTCACAGAGCAGTTCTGCATGGCACACAGTCATACACTGTCTTTGATCAATGGACGAACACCGAATACGACTCGGTGCCACTGGACGGCGAACGAGGCCCAGTATACGGCAGACACCATAGCTCAAACCGGACCAAAATAGCGCTGCATGAGTTAGCCACCCACATTCTTTACAACTCAGTAAATTGAAACCACCAACACGAAACAGAACAGCAACCGCAACAGCCGCTGCCCCACCAAGCGACCACGACCCGGTAGTTGGGACGAGGAAAACGCGCCTCAGAATACCTGACGAGTTGTTTGTTCCGACACGGCTGGCTGCAGCCTCACCCACCTGTAAGGCTCCGATCTGTGCACGTGTTGCTTGCTCTCCCGTTCAGGGATGTCGTTCTCCTTGTAGAGCATGCCCCACTCGAAGATGCCGCGGAAACGCGACGTCCACTGGTAGACGGGTCGGTACTCGAACGTGCTGTGGTCCACGCCGTCTATGATGGGCACCGTCATCCGAGTCCTGTTGGTAGAGAACCAGTGACGTCATCACCGTCCTGCTGGGAGGCAATTGGTAACGTCAACACGGGCTTGCCGCAAGTGATGTTATATAACCGGCATGCCGTGGGAACACTGATGCCCGGATGGAACTCTGAACTGTTTTGAATTATGATTGTTACTGATCAATAGTGTAATAATTGCATGCACAGCAAATTGATGACTGCATACTCATAACCTGCGACGTAATATCCACAACGCAAAGCACACCAACGATATCAAATGACATTCCTTGACATATATTCCACTTTTCCTGCAACTCATCTCATCGATCTTTCTAAGATGAACATAAACGATCTAGCTCGAAATCAGAACAAAATAAAAAAGTGAGGGGGCGAAGATGAGAGGCGCGGAATAGAGCCAAAGAGTCATAGATAGTCAAAAGTGAGAACAGATACCGTCGGCAGTGCAATGGCAACAGACGAGAGGCGACCCAGAGGAGTAGCTGAACCATCTCACTAGACAACAGCCGGACGGGAGTCAGCAATGCCCGGTTGTCCCCGCCGCACCTGTCGACTGCGATGGGGGCCAGCAGTGGCGGCAGCCAGTTGGCGTTGACCTCGCAGTGAGCGTCCAGGAAGACGATGACGTCGCCAGTGGCCAGCTTGGCGCCGTTGGTGCGCGTGCGAATCAGGCCCTCTCGCTCCTTGTTCCGGTGAAGTTTGACCAGGCCGTTAAACCGACTGATGGACGTCTCCAGTTTCTCCCTTAGGTCCTCTGTGGGGAACAGAGCGAGGTAACAGGTTCAGGGTCTCTGTGAAGAACGCGGGGCGGCGGTAACCTGGTGATGGTGATGATGGTGGCGATTAGGGCTACCGAAGCGGCGACTGTCAAGACTATATGAAGAGTAGAGGTGGCAACTGTATGTGTTAACCTTCACCCTACGGGAACCTTTTCTCACCTTCGCCCTACGGCTGACAGGCCCTCCTGTTAGCTTCCAAACCAAGCTATATAGTAAGCTTGGTTTGGAAGTGGTAAGAACCAGCGTGTTGCCTGTCACGAGAAGAATATAATAAGTGTGCACTTTTTTGTTTCAGGTAAACAGGTGACTTTCCAGGTCAAGGGAATGACCTAAGATCGACCACGTCTAAAAATAACGATTTTGCTCTGTCCGCCGTCATTACAAAAGTTATGAGTATAAAACGTTTTGGTTAGCGTCAAAATGTTGGTCGTTGTAATAGCTATCTGGCAAGGGGCAGTATTTCGATTTCTAGGGTGTGGGCCAGTTGATGACCTCTTAGGTCACGGAAATCGTCTCCATAGTTGATAATTATTATGCGTTTAGCATAACAGCACACGCATAATGTATAACAGGGCACTTAGCAAAGGTGGCCGTAATCGCGATATTTTATCGCGATAAATGTTTTCTGTTATCGGTTATCCGATATTTTTCCCCGCATTAACGATTTATCGGTATCGCCGATACTTTTACTCTCCCGATTCAGCGATAAACGACATTTTTTTTTAATTGTATTAATACAAATATAATTAACTTAAGCTATATAAAGGGCAAATTCAACCCGTTCCAACGCATTTAGCCCGCGCCGGGCCGGTGCTCGGCGCCACCTTCGCCGTGCCGGGGAGGGGGGGGGGGGCGCTTCGACGCCCCCTCGAATTAGGCTCCTATGGGACCTTGACATAACCCAAAAAACACTGTTCCAGAGCTCGTCAAAAAACATTTTGAAACTATTTCTGTGAAAAATTATCCCAGGTCAGCATTAAGGCTACCAGAGGCCATCGAAGGTCAGATTTTCCAGATTAAGGACACCGATCCAGATACCCCAAAAATATCGCGAACTATGATAGAATAGGAGCAAACGGGGAAAAAACAATCAATAACTATTGAAATTTGCAATCGCCAACATTTCCTCAAATTTTAGCTTAGGTTCATAGTTTGGGCTCCAGAGGTTATCAGTACCTAGGGATTGGAATTTGGGTGTAAGGGACACCCTACCAAGATATAATATTCCACTCCTTTTTTGACCAATTTGTAAGGTCTTTTTCCACTCTTTTTCAAACTTTGAGTTATTTTTTCAGCTCATTTATTTTCATATGTAAAAAAGCCCAGGAAATTGATAAGTTTTGTTTTAATAGCAAAATGGGTAAATTCTTAAAAAAGGCGCTTTTTAAGGTATAATTTTTCACTATTTTTCCTGATTTTCACTCTGAATTTTCCACTCTGCACCCTGGCTTTAAAGCAATCCTAGGACACTGGAGGTCATCGAAGGCCAACAAGTGTATTTTTTGCAAAACTGCTTTCACAAATAACTGTTTACCTAATTAAGATGCGGTAGTAATGTAGACACCATCGTGTTTGTCTAGTCAAGACGCTTTGAATCATGCATATGGTGACCAGGTTAGGTCAACCTAAAAATTTGACCTCAGGTCAAGGTCAAGTGGTGACCCAACCAGGTCATGTTGCACATTAGGAGACGTTCTCGAAGAGATAAACACATAGGTGCCGGTTTCACTTCTGTATCTTTATTGAATCGAGAGTTATTGACAACAAGGTGTTGGTGACCTCGGATGACCTCGGCTGACCCTTTAGGGATACCAGAACAAAGACTGCACCTGAATCTTCAAGAATGGCCAATGATAACATGATTCAGAAGAAAATTGGGATGATATCATGCGTATCCTCAGAATGGAAAGCATTTGAGTATTTCCCATTGACTCATAATGGGAAATTCAAGAAATTGACCAGACCTTCGGTCACCGATATTTAAAAAAGAGATAAACGAATCGTAGGTAGCCATGCTCTTATAAAATCCTGCAAGTACGAAACCGATCGGCCGAAAACTATGGCTTTGGTAGGACCGCAACCATTTTTGGAGGTGGGGTCACATGACCTGCGATGACCCGAAGACAAAATTGTGACAATATGTGGGTAATTGATGCCCCATCTGCCATCAGCTGTGCCAAAAATGGCGGCGCTGCGCGCCGCCGTTTTAATGTTATCCTTGAAAAACCTGAGGGGCGTCTAAACGCCCCCTCCCCCGGCCCGGCGCTGGTTAACTCGAAAACCCTAGGTGGTGGACCCAAAACATACATTCTCTGAATTAGCATTTGTGCATTTTTTGTTGTTCGTTTTTTTGTGCAGTTTGTTTTGTGGAAAAGTAAAAAGAATGTTTTTAAACTGTTTAGTGCGAAATAGAACATGCTATAAAATGTCGTTAAATATCGTTATCGCTGGTAGAAATATCGCTATCGCTAGTAGTGGAATGTATATTTATCGATGTAACGATTAAGCGGTTATTTGGCGATACATTTATCGGCATTTATCGTTCATCGATTATATCGGCGATACCGTTATCGTTATCGATTTATCGGTTATCGTGATATTGTATTTGGTTATCGCGCCCACCTTTGGCGCTTAATATAACTTCCGAGCGAAGAGAGATAAGGAGACACCGTAAAAAGTAAAGTGTTGCATGTCATAAGGCAAATCCAAATGCATCCTATTTCGAGAATCTAGGTCAACTGGTGACCTTTGAGATCAGGTCAATAGCCCTTTGGGATCTGACATGACCGTGACGAAAGGTCATAAATCACGATCTAAAAATCGTATACACTTTACATTTTTCATAGGATACGCTTAATTGTTTATGATAAAAAGGACGGCACATTTTCTGCAAGCCTTTACGAAACTTAGAAAACCATACATGAAATAAAACGAAACGCGCCGACTGAACATTCACAAACCATACAGAAACTCGGCGTTTAAGTGAGACAACCTGATCGCCAGGTGTTGTTCACAGTGCAGTCGGACATCCATCATTAATACGATACGTTAACCACTGACAGACCGCGTCCCCTCGCCACAGCTGGCGTCAGCTAGAGCTGCACCTACACCGGCAGCAGTCATCTGTATGCTTTGTACCTATTGACAGCCTTACACTCCCTAACGTAAAGGACTTTGTGACTTGCATGTGTGCACCACGCCTGTATGGAATTCGACCTATCTTACCAAAGATGAGTTTCCTATACAATCCCGCAACTGCCAAAGTTATATAACGTCCATGCCAAATGACAAGGGCAGATGATGATGATGATGATGATTGTTTTTTATGGGCGCACCAACAACGAAGGCTATATCGCGCCCGGACAAGGGCAGAGAAGGATAGCCCACCTTTGTCGCTGAAGTCATCAACCATAACGATCTCGTGCAGCAGCTTGGCCGGGGAGCCGTTGATGACGCTGTGGACGGTGCGCATGAGCGTGGACCACCCCTCGTTGTGGAACACGATGATGACGGACGTGCTCGGCAGCTCCACGGGGTAGTCCCAGTGCTTGCACCTGTGGACGGCGTGACGTCAGCGGTTCGAAAACGGTGTTGTTCATGTCACACATGTGTTCTACAGTGATGAATCTGGCGATGTCTGTTCTCAGTGATAGATAAAGACACAATGTATAAGCAAGTGTTACAAATACTCTGAGACAAGACATGTTGTAGGCAGACAACCAGACAAATGGCATTCAGGGGAATGGCTTTTGGCAAACCGCTTGCTTGATGTCCCATGCCTGTAGGAGTCATTAATTTGGTCGCAGCACTTAACTTGCTCCTCCAGTCAGGTCCGAGGCCCCTTGTCGCACCACCTCACTTTTTCAGGCTTCCCAACACTCCACTTACTCGTGGTACCTGCCCCACCACACCACTCATCTGGGGTCCCTGATCCCACATCACTTACTCAGACCCCTGGTCCCGACAACACATCTCTAACTCGAGGTCCATGGTCCCGTCACAGCACTTACTCGTGATCCCTCGGCCACCCCCTTCTCCACACGACTTACTCTGGATCTCTGGTGTCCGGCACGCTGCGGTCCAGTGAGATCTCATCCGACACGGCCATGTTCATGCCGTACTCGTTCTCGCTCTGAGCAGCCAGGTTCTGTTTGGCGCCGGACAACCGATACGCCTCGCCATTCTCGCCTGGACCGGTGCGCTTTTTGGCCGGCGGCTTCGGCTCGTAGTTGCCCAGCTTGTCGGCATTGTAGACGGGCGGCGAGACGCTGCGAGTCTTACGCACCTGTCGGCAGGTCGGAGAACAAGGTCAGCCGTCAGGTCAGGTCAGGTCAGGTCAGGTCAGGTCGGGTCGGGTCGGGTCGGGTCGGGTCGGGTCGGGTCGGGTCGGTCGGGTCGGGTCGGGTCGGGTCGGGTCGGGTCGGGTTCGGGTCGGGTCGGTTCGGGTCGGGTCGGGTCGGGTCGGGTCGGGCTGGGTCGGGTCGGGTCGGGTCGGGTTTCGGGTTCGGGTCGGGTCGGGGTCGGGGTCGGGTCGGGCTCGGGTCGGGTCGGGTCCGGTCAGGTCGGGTTCGGCTCGGCTCGGCTCGGGTAGAGTCAGGTCAGGTCAGGTCCAGGTAGGGATCAGAACTATGTGCGCCTTGGATCTGAAGAAGGATCTTTGATCCCAGCGGATCTCTCGACAAACGCAATGTTGGATCTATGATCCCGCTGGATCCCTGACAATCAACGGTGGATCTTGATCCCGTGGATCCCTCGATTGAATTTGGCATCGGATCTTTTGATCCCATAATAATCAATGAAAATGGATCTGATTCAATCGGATCTTCGGATCCGACAGGAATCCGACTCATGAATTATGTCATAATTATAGTATTACTTGACAAAATATAACTTTAGGCATACGCCCATGCTATAGTTACATTTACAAAGAATTGAAAATAATGACAATTTCTTAAAATATGGTCTCCGAAAATACATATATGTATAATGAAGGGACTGGGATCCCAGTGGATCCCAGTGGAAAATGGTACCTGCGATCTCGGATCCGGTGGATCGTCGACCAATATTGAGACGGATCTATGATCCCGGTGGATCCATCGACAAATTGTGAAGGTGGATCTATGATCCAAGTGGACCCGGGATCCAGATCCCAGAGATCAGATCCCGGGATCCATTTTCGGGATCCGAGCACATGTCTGGTAGGGACCAGTGGAGAGACATGAGGTGACGGCGTGCTTCATGGTGGGTCACTAGTAAACCAGTGCATCACAGTGTAGTTGTGATGAACTGTAGCACTGGTTCACTGTGACAAAATGCAGTGCAATGTGCAGTGTGCTAGTGCATATCTGCATGACTGGTATTGTGCACAACTAGTGCCATGGATCAGTGCAGAGTAACAGCATGTCATGATCAAACATATCGCAGTACGAGCGCACATGGCACGGATATTGTGCTACCTACTAACAGCCATACAAGACAAACGCATGTAGGTAAAATGCCAAACCAAAAATTGCTTTTGATATTGACCCACAACGCAGTTCCGTGTTTCGTTATTTTCGTGGGCGAAATATGTACAGCATTATCACTGAAAATATGTGCGAGTAAAAATATATCAAGCAGTCCCTTCCAAACAACTCAACTACAAAAGCCATAAAAGCGCAACAAAGAGCCTCTCTGGCCCATCCTAACTGTACAATTGTCATACATAGATAAAACAACATCCATACCTCAGCTACTTCCAGTCTGTAATGGCCACTGAAGCTACTCACACTAGCCTGAGTCACGCCGTCTGCGGGCGGCGGCCCTCCCCGCTCTCCGGGCAACAGGAACAGAATGAGAAGCACCAGACAGAGCACCACCGCCGTCAGCTTCAGCACACGGCCGCGACGCAGCAGAACCAAACTCATCCTGCTGCCGGCGCTGGTACCGTCCGCCGCCTCTCTGCTGTGGACAGGGAACAGTTGATTGGTACCGATACCAGTCAGACAAGGCTGGGCACCAGCACACTGCTGCGGACAGGGAACGGGTGATTGGTACCGATACCAGTCAGACAAGGCTGGGAACCAGCACACTGCTGCGGACAGGGGACCAGTGTCAGAAAAGTGGCCCGTTTCTCAGTTATTCTGAACTTGGAAAATTTGTTCCGTGAAAACTTTGACTGTAAA
>VOPJ01008799.1:0-25701 GCA_014673585.1 Semibalanus balanoides | reverse complement strand
TACAGGCCGCGGTGGAGGTCCATCGCAATACAGGCCACGGTGGAGGTCCATCGCACGGCCGCCGGGCATGCGGTCACACGGAGACGGAGGACGGAGATGAAGGCGAGCGATGGAGACGTCCGATGAAGAGGAAACTGTGGGGAAAAGGTTCGGGGAAAGAACGAAGCCCTGAGGGGCCTCCCCTCCCCTCTGACTCCTCGACTTATGAATAACGCTAAGCACGAAACGTCGGATGACTAAGTGACTAAGAAGAAGATGAAGAAGAAGAAGATGACTAAGAAACTAAGGTCGAACAATAAAGTCTTGATCTCCACATTGTGTCCAGTGGCGACTGCCAGCAGCCTTGACCCGCACGCCGTCTCTGATCGTATATCAGCTCTGCCTCGGACACGTACTTACCAACCCAGCCCACCTCCTCGTGGTACCGAATATGGCCGGCAGTGACCCAGCCCCTCCTCGTCGTACGAATCATGCCGGCCATAGACAGCTCTGCCCTCGGGCATGTACTCACACCAGCCACCTCTCGTGGTACGGAATATGGCCGGCCAGTGACAGCGCTGCCTCGCGATGTACTCACCCACCTCCTCGTGCAGTACCGAATATGGGCGGCAGTGACAGAGCTGTCACTATCTGACAGAGCTGTCTGGCAGAGCTGTCAAAGTGAGGTCTCACTTTGTCGCCTGAGAGGGCAGGTACTCGCCATGTCACCGGGCAGCCAATCGCTGAAGGCTGGTTCAGTGACGGATCCAGAGGAAGAGGCCAGGGGGCCATGCCCCCCCGCCCTTGGGCCTCGAACTTGAGGGGGCCCTCTTGCCGCCTGAGGGGGCACTCTGGCCGCCTGAGAGGGCACCCTGGCCGCCTGAGGGGGCACTCTTGTCGCCTCAGGGGGCACTTTGGCCGCCTCAGGGGGCAATCTGGCAGGCAGAGGGGGTACTCTGCTGACCTGAGGGGTCCTCAACATTTTTAGATAAAAAATAGGGCACCCTCAAAATATAGTGGATAAAATCCGTCGAGTTTTCAGATTTCGGTATAGGTAGGGGAACCACTGCAATTGATGGCCCCCTCCTTGAAGATTTTCTGGATCCGCCACTGGCTAGTTGATGTTCGCCAGGAATACACACGCATGGGAAATGTAATATTTACAGGAGCGAGCCATGGTGAGAAAATAACGCTAGCAGAATGGGCTGAACTTTACGGCGAAAACGACTGTGAGAGTAGCTTGGAACAGATGGTGGAGTCTTCCCTTGGTAGATTATGCAGATCCAATGGATGACCCACGAAAGTAACACTGGAAGAGACGGGACAACGCAGTCAGTGACGATTTCTCACCGAGGGAATGTTAGAGTCCCCGGAGAGGTCGGCGAGGGAAAGAGAAAGGTTAAAGGACCCTTTTGCACTGATGAAGGAAGCACAAGTGATGTAACCGTGCCGGTTGTTGAAATTGTACGCTGCAGATGATATTGCGGGAACACGATGCGTCTCCCGTTAGCAACGCTCATGCGTGAAGACGCAGCTGAGCAGAGGTGCAAAAAGTGTCAAGATGGTCACGAACACGAGCACAAAATGCAAAATGAGTCACAATAACTAGGAGAATTAGGAGAAGAAGGTAAGATTACAAATATCTGAAAATTACTACTTCTTCGGATTGTTATCGTAAGTGCATTGTCAAAAAAGTAAAGTTCATGCAAAAATCAAAATTTCAACCCAGCCCGAACTTCAGTCGTTCAGCTAAACAGATTCTGGTACTAGCGCCGTGCTGCGAGCTCGCTCGCAAGTTCTACTATAGGATGATGGAGATTAATTTGGATCTGAACACTGGCTGAAGCATTATCTAGAACTTGCTTTAGCAGCCCTGTATTATGTTATAGATTCATAAACACTTGCTGAGATTCAAATAGAAACTGTGCTTTACAGCTGTATAAACTTTGCATTAGTTTAACGAATTTCTTTTGAATGGCGAGCCAATTCGAATGCCGCCGTCCACGTCTCGGCTGCTG
Organism: Semibalanus balanoides; assembly: GCA_014673585.1. Classification (NCBI taxonomy): domain Eukaryota; kingdom Metazoa; phylum Arthropoda; class Thecostraca; order Balanomorpha; family Balanidae; genus Semibalanus; species Semibalanus balanoides. The sequence continues at coordinate 23,704 of VOPJ01008799.1, read as the reverse complement.
AATAAATTTATCAGGGATCTTCGAGGAATGGAAGCTCCAACTCAACAAGACGCTCGAGACTTGCCCTACAAATAAAATGCCTTCTACCGCAGTGAAGCCGTCGGCCGGCAATGACGTAATGACTTTTTGGTTGGTATGTTATGTGCCAGCTTACTGAGAAGCGACGACTTTTGAGCGGCCCGGACCAGTCGTTTGGGTGCGTTTTTGGCGGAGTTTTTTTGCCCACCCCTTCCTTACCAATCACCCTCTCCCCTACTGCATGCCCCCACCACAACAAATTACCTGCGCCCCCCCATCAACACCCCTCCCTGCCAGGGCAGTGTCTCGCCTGTGGATCTCGGCTCTTTAAATAAATTATCCGGGATCTCAGAACGCAAGCACCGACTCCAATCAATGTTGTTGACCAGTTCGTCGGGAGACACAACATAAAGGCGAAAACGTTCCATGCACGCTTGAAAACCAAGGTAAAACCTGCACGGCAATGGTCACAATGGTCACAGCAAAAGTGCGCGACACTTTGCGTCGCAGTCGCAAATGGTGACCGAATAGGGTCACCCACTTTGTGCGTAAGATTCTGCAGCGCTCAGCCCGCTGTCTTGAAATATTTTTGGAGTGGTAAATAAAACTTAACGTGTCTTTACGAACCTGAAAAGTTTAAATAGCACCAGAATGATTAACAAATCACTAACTATTTACAGAATTCCCCCAAAAAAGCTAAACATTTGATATATATTATTTTGTAATAACTAATAAGTTGATGATTTACAAGTACAAAGAAATGTCACAACTGGTCACATAGAGTGAAAATCGGTCACCTTCGCACGTGGGCAAGTGCGTAAGATTTTGCACCTCTGCAGCTGAGAGGAGGAAATAAGCAGGTGTTGGGCGTCAGTCACGTGACTTTGGACCCAGGATTTCGCTTGCATTGCAACTATTGTTAATTATCAATCAAATGATAACAGTACATATTTACCACCATAAAAAAGCCAAACTGGTTATGTTCATGAATTAAGCGTCTCTTGTGGAAAAAGTTGCCAGATAAAGTAATACAAAATCATTCAATAAAAAATTTCAGATTAACCATTTTTTCCCATTGCGCGAAAACGCGGATGGGACCCAAACCAAACTGGTAAGTTGCCTTTCTCCACAGAGCGCCGTGCGCGAATCGGTCATGTGACCAAGTGCCAGACCGCCCTCACCTTATTGTATATTGCCTTTGGAAATCAGTTAACCGTGTGTGTGGACACCTCCAACCGTAGTGCGCCCGTCGCCGTCCCGTCTGGTTCCCGTGCCCTCCCCAAACAGAGGGCATGAAACCTGTGTCCAGGAGGGTGTAAGACTGTCAGTATCTCGTGTCTCTTTCTTCCCGGCTCGCTCCAGGTCCCTTCGGGGAGGACAAAAAGAGGCTGGCCCCTGATATACATTTGTGGGGTTTGGGAACATGGCCTGATATACATTTGTGGGGTTTGGGAACATGGCCTTTGATCAGCTGAGCTGGATTTGATCAGGATCCTGAGGATCCTGGTCAAATCCAGCTCATCAAAAGTTGAAGAAAAAGGTGCATCACAAAATACAATGGTCAAAATGCGTAGAATTTTTCATATCCATTTGGGGTGACTTCCAACGCTCGGGAAGGGCCCTTTTGAGGCGCCTCCTCCTGGATGAAATCCTGGCTACATGCCTGCTGTACCTATACCCATTTGGATTGATATAACTGTTGCACAATGATTGTACAAGCGGTCGTGGCCGAGTGGTTAAGGCGTCTGACTAGAAATCAGATTCCCTCTGGGAGCGTAGGTTCGAGTCCTACCGACCGCGCACAATCTTTATGGACGGGCATGTTTATATAATTACGAGCGAGTGCGAAGCGCTCAGCGAGTCCTCACTGAATCTCCATAGATAACGTCTATGATCATGACCTTAATCGTGACCTTTGACCTTAGAGGATAAATTCGATGTCAAACAACCGGGTACAGCATAACGTCCCGAATTTATTGCCGGGATTCCTTTCCAAAAGTGATCTCAGATTGATAGTCAGGGTCCATATCTATTTAACTTTCCGTGACTGTGCGACCGTTCAAGCCGTGAACCTTTGACCTTGGAAGGTCAATATTATGAGGTCAAACGACGGGGTTACAGCATAACGTCCCGAATTTAATTGTCGCAATCCTTTCCCAAAGTGATCTCAGGACTGAGGTGATAGCCAGGGTCCATACCTATCTAACGTCCTATGACCGTGACCTTAACCGTGACCTTTGACCTTGGAGGTCAAATTCGAGGTCTAATGACCGGGTACAGCTTAACGGCCCGAATATATGGCCGGAACCTTTTTTGGTGACAGAAACTCGGGGCGTTATGCGGTATCCGGTCGTTTAACCTCTAACTTGACATAAAAGGTCAAAGGTCATGGTTTGAGTTCAGGGTCACGGACGTTAGATAAGGACCCTGTCTGTCATATGACACTATTTTGGAAAGGATCCGGCAATAAATTCGGGACATTATGCTGTACCCGGTCGTTTGACCTCGAATTTGACCTCTAAGGTCAAAGGCCACGGCTAAGGTTACTGTCACGGACGTTAGATATGAACCCTGACTATCATCTGAGATCACTTTGGAAGGGATCCCTCAATAAATTCGTGACGTTATGCCTTACCCCGTCGTTTGACCTCAAATTTGATCTCCATGGTCAAAGGTCACGGTTAAGGTCACGGTCACATACGTTAGAAATGAGCCCCGGCCTTCATCTGAGACCTTTATGAAAAGGATCCGGCAAAAGATTCGGGACTTAATGCTGTACCCCTTCGTTTTACATCGAATTTTACCTCCAAGGTCAAAGGTCACGGTAGAGGTCGCGGTCACGGACGATATATTATGATTACTACATACACTGATTACACTGATTACACTGTGTCTGAGTGTCTGTGTCTGAGTGTCTGTGTCTGAGTGTCTGTGTCTGAGTGTCTGTGTCTGAGTGTCTGTGTCTGAGTGTCTGTGTCTGCATGTCTGTGTCTGAGTGTCGTGTCTGAGTTCTGTGTTTGAGTGTCTGGTCTGAGTTGTCTGTGTCTGTTAGGGTCCTTGTCTGAGTGTCTGTGTCTGAGTGTCATGTGGTCTGAGTGTCTGTGTCTGAGTTCTGTGTCTGAGTGTCTGTGTCTGAGTGTCTGTGTCTGAGTGTCTGTGTCTGAGTGTCTGTGTCTGAGTGTCACAATTCATATTGTGTGGAAAATATGAATATTTAGAGGTAGCGCAATGGCTTCAAAGACTGCACAGTCCTCTCTTTAGTTTGCCATTGACTGGGGTGTTTAACGCCACGCCTGAGTAATTTCCGTAATAATTCAACTAGTGGTGTCAATCGGTTACCAAAACATTTTTAAAACTTTTTGGTCAGCCTAATCTTAAACAATTCGCTTTTTGTCACATTTTTATGCATTCTTATTTATATCCAGCAAATTGATACACAACACAATTTGCTTGAAATTCAGCCAAATAATGTAAACGTCTTTGGTCTTGCTTGCGGCATCCACTATTTTGCTTTGCAAATGTATTTAGTTCCTTTTTCACAGTCATAGGTACCTAATCATAGGCGGCGGAACTGGGGAGGCACCGGGGCACCGTGCCACCTTGAATCTGCAAGGGGGGCACACATATCAAAGTGCCCCGCTTAAATCTGGTATGGCCAAGGTATATGATTTAGGTCTAATTATCAAATTATCGGATAACATTTCTATAATGCCGTAAATATTTACGAGCTTGATAATGCTCGTGGAAAAACGATAAATGTTTGAAAAATCGTAGAAATTCTAGTTTTTAAGCGGAGCCAATTGCAAACGAAAACCTTCAAAGACAGGCAATCATATCTTCTTCTAAATGTTAATCTCGGATATGCAAAGTATTTGTATTTTAACCCTTAAAATGCCAAAAACTGTGTTTTAAATAAGTTTTTCACAAAATAAATAAATTTCTAACTATTAATTAAAAAGAGGAGAAAATTCTTTGTCTACCTATTTTTAAGGACATTTGTGGTAAAATTACCTTCTTATCTGGTATTTTTACTGTTGTGGTATTTGACCTGAACCTGTGGTTGTTTTTACCTCATCTGTGGTATTTCACCTTAATCTGTAGTATTTAACTTCAACTAGTGTTTTTTCAGTAGCAAAGTGTTGCCAGATATGGCTGGACCTATCAAGAACTCAAAGGACATTTGTGGTAGTAATTACCGTCTTATTCTGGTATTTTTCACGTGTGTGGTATTTTCACCCGAATCTGGTGTATTTCACCTCAATCTGTGGGGTATTTCCACCTTCAATTCTGTAGTATTTCACCTCAAAATGTTTCATTTTACCTCAATCTGGGGTATTTCACCTGAATCTGCGTTTTTTGAGTAGCAATAATGTTTGACTAGACGATACAGAACCACTGCGCATCTTTTGTATTTTTAACGATTGGGTCAAAACATTTATTTTGTGGCGAAGGCATTAGGTTAAAGTCTAAGGGACCATTTTCCTTGCACAGGGGCACCAGCAAGCGGGACCAAGGGGCAAGTGCCCCCCCCCCCCCAATTGGGTCCAAGGAACCAATTGCACAGGCTTGACACTGTAGTTCGTTCAGCCCGGAGGGGCTCCTAAGGTATAGACCAGATGAGGTCGCTGGTAATCAGAGGGGCCCATGGGCAGGTTTTAGGTGTCCTTGACCAGATCGGAAGGGGACCATGACAGGTCGGAGGCCCCTAGCCAGACTGGGATGGGCACTTCTCTCTTCCAAACTAGAAAAAAATATATATAGGAGCTCTGGCAGAATAAGCGGCCGAAATCGTGGTCAAATTAGGGGGGCTCTTTTTCAGGATGACTGTAACCCCACCCTCGCCGCCCTGCCATAGGTCTGGCTCACCCCTTCCTTTCTGGCTGCACCCCTTCCTTTCTGGCTGCACCCCTGCCTTTACACAAAATAAAACAAAAACAAAAATGTGTGGCTGTGAAGCACATACATATATTTCACAAAGTTGTTCTTGACAATCATTAAGCTCGTTAAAAGAGTTCAAGCTCAAACATACATTGAGTAACTAGCTAAACTTGGAAACTCACACATAGCAAAAACATGTAAATGCACATCGTATAAATTAACATTGGTGAATTGGTGAATTTGGAGGAAAAACATTCTTAAGCGCCTACTGGATTCAATGAATTATACTAGGACCGAAAAACTTTATACTAGAAATAGGACTGGCCAAGTCACAGTTACAGAAGGTATACTAGTTTTACCACATAAGTACTCATTTTTACCACACCGATAAATAGGTATATTTTTAATATACTACAAAGTTCCCAAAAAATACCAGAGAATTAGGTGAAATACCAGACAATGCGCAAAATACCACAGAAGGTTTTTTTACCACAGGGAAAATTACCACTTATTAAAAAGTAACTTTATACATATTTGAGAGAACCATGAATGGACGACATCCAAAAAATCAAACATTATCTTTACTTTTGACTGACTTATGGCTTCCTAACTGTAAATAACTCAAGACGTCATTTTCAGAAGTTAAGTTTTGTACCTGTTGTGACAAGATATACATTAGCGAGACTATATCAAGCAGTGAGTTAATGCAAACCGCGTCATCGAACACCGAAGAGATTGTTTTTGTTCTCTCACGAAGAGTTAGTAACAAATATAATACCTATGTTAATAGAGAAGTCAAAGTTCAAGAACATTAAACCAATTTGAAACAAGATACGATAAACATATTACATAACAAAACTGACAAACCAGAAACAAGTAAAATGAAATATTAAGTTGTCATGAGAAGTGCGTAACATGATAAAGGCTGCACAGGGGCGCAGTCAGACCTTCGACAAGGAGGGGGCACGGCATCTCCAGAGGTCCCCCTCGGCAAAGGTCCCCCCGAAAAAATGGCGCAAAAAAATCATTCCGGATCTAAACCCCTATACCAAGGCAATATAAATAAGGTGAGGGCGTCTGAGCTCGGTCACATGGCCGATTCGGCGCACGAGCGCTTGTGGCGAAGGCATTTCCAGTTGGTTTGGGTCCATCGCGTTTTCCCGCAATGGGGAAAACAATGGGTTAATCTGAACTTTTTATGAAATGATTTTATTACTTTATATGCCACTTTTTTCCAAAAGGACGCATTAATTCATGAACATAAACTAGTTTTGCTTTTTATGGGTGCGTAAATAATTTATTGTTATAATTAATTTATAATTAACAACAGTTTCAATGGAAGCGAAATCCTGGGTCCAAAGTCACGTGACTGACGCCCAACACCTGCCCTATACCTTCCTTGCAGGACCCCTAAAAATTCGCAAACAGGGACGTTGCCGATATTTTTAGTGTGAAAGTCGGGCCAATGGGAGGGGCACGTACCCCTTCTGCCCCCTGGCTGCACTCTAGCACGTGCACTGGAGGGGGACTTTTATGCCCCCCCACATGTTTTTCGTGAATATCTCAAAAACGAAGCAGTGCAGGGCGTTAGTGTTTGTGCGACATTTACGGCAACACAATAGCGGATCGTTTGACGTAAAAAATGGAAATCGGTCGGTAAATTTTTGAGTTATATGGATTTGAAATAAAAAATGGCGGCTGGAATCGAGGTCGTCGAAACGATATCTTCGAAACCAACAGTCAGATCGGGACGATTTAAACGCCATCTGGTAGTCAATGTCAATGTGCAATGTGCATCCCCAAACAAAACTTCAGACACATTGCTGTTCACCTGTGACGTCACAGTGGTCATATCCCTCAAATTGTGACATTTTGCCCGATTTGACATTCGTGACCTCGTTTGACCTTTTTAGATATTGACCGAAGGTCACCAAAATTTCAGATAATGTAGATCAATGTAGGTCTTACCTACTCTGTAAGTTTGAAAGTTTTTTATTATTTTTTAAATCATGCTTTCTGAGATCTCAGGGGAGCACTAAAGTCCCCCCCCCCTCCAGTGCGCGTTAGTGGCATACCTCTCTTTAGTGCGCGTGCTAGGTCTGCAACATAGAGTGTGAAGTCTCCACACCATGCTCATAACTATCTTTATTCCTTATTACAGATGCAACCAATAAAATGCAACCGCTGTATTTTTTAGACAAAACTGTTCAAGAAGCATGCCTTAATCTAGATTAACCAATTTAAAATGATGACTTGATGTGACCTGACCTTGACTTTATTTGGTGTCAGTTTGTGAAAATAGATGCCGCTATCAAATTATACGTGTAAAATAACCCATAAAACATGTGTCGCATGACTTTCGTAGATCTCTTACAAATAGGGACTTTTTGTGACCTAATCTTGACCTCCGCTTACAAATTCACTTTAGCTTAAGAGTGAGATGCATTATACCTTTGAGAACACTTTGTGTGATAATAGGCACAAAATAAGGCTTTTGATGGAAAGTATGGCTAAAAAACTCAAATATATATATATATATATATTTTGCCATTCCCAGTGCACTCCTCCCCCCTGGATCCTTTGGCCTGACTGAAAGCTGACATGTGACCTTATTTTGACAATGTCACGTATGCTTTGGATGCGTCTTACTTTAAGCTTTCTATTGCTGCCTTGCGCGTCTCACTGTGGATATTTGTTCGGAAGATTATGAGGGGGCAAAATCTGTCTCCCTATAGCAAGGCGTGTTTGGCTGAATACCCCAGCGGAGTGCGGTTTAACCCGCGCAGTGGCGGATACAGGATTTTTATTGAGGGTTGTTGCAGGCCCGGGAACCCGTTTTTACGCAGCCGAGGAGGCGCCATTTATGTTTTTGTTTATTTTTAGGGGTTAAAACTCCGAAATTACGCAACTCTACGATAGCAATTTTGAAGAGGTTATTTGCTTTCTTTTGACGTTTTTTATTTGCAATTTGCACCAAAAATAGATGTCTTAGGATTATACATATTTACCGTGATACTTGTTTGGTGTCGGGGTACACTCCTTGGAATCGGGGGGGGGGGGCACATGGCTTCTAGGGGCGTCCTCCATGTGTTTAAGAGCGCCCTCCATGGTTTTGGGTCGCCCTCCATGGGTTTGGGACGCCTGCGGCGCCCAGATTCCATTTAGGGGGAGGGCTGCCATTCCCAGTATCCTATCCTGAATCTGCCCCTGAACTCGCGTCCGCTTTTTATCTATGACTTGAAAATTATGAATTATGATAGATATTGACGTAGATTTTGCAATAAATTGATATAGTACTTTGGAAGATGATGACGTTTTATTGACGTCATGTCATGCAATATTTGAAGGAAGACGATAAATATTTTAAACCCCGCAGCAAAGTGAGCTTTGATAAAAATTGCAAGTACAAAATTAAAAAATGAAAATCACATTGAAGTTAAAATGGTTATCCTAGAACTTGGAAAGTATGGGACTTTGACCCCCAAGATGACAATATTTTTTGCATGAAAATTGACACATTTTTGTGAAGATATAAAACACGGAATATATACACATTAGAGAAACAAATAAGGAAGATAACATAGATAACAGTAGACCGCTATGTTTTCAAAGTCGCTATGTGCTATGTATTAAAAGTGTACTGTTAACTATGAAGATTCCTATCCAAACCAAATTACAAAGCAAATTTCTTAATTTTTGACTGACTTATGACATTCTATGAAAGAAACTCATGACATAACTTTGTGAGTTGCATTTTTTGCTTTTAGTGATCAAATACAGAACAATAAATGTCACTACTTTATTTCTGAGACAAAACTGATCTAGAAAAACGCCTTTATATTTTGATTGATCAATTTCAGATTTCAACTTTTGTGACATGACCTTGACCTTGTGAAGTAGGGTTGTGAAAATGGGTGCTTCTATAACGTTTAACGTGCAAATAACCCATAGAGTATATGTTGCGTGACTTTCGTAGATATTTTGCTGTTTGTTTCCTGACCTTGACCTCTATGACTTACAATGTCAATTGTGATGATGTGGTAGATGTATTATTCCTTTGAGAGCGCTTTTTGCATACGTCATATTTTGTAGGTTAAATGCATATATCATATAAGCGCATATAGCCGCGCAACCAGATACCTTACCAAGAGGGGGGCACAGGGTCATGTCACCTTGAGCAAACACAAATTTACACTAGATAAAATACGACGCTGCTGACGACCCGACTCCCCCCCCCCCCCCCCTCTTCCCCCGGTCAGCAACATTTCACATTTGGGCTGCGGATTGAAATTTGGGGAGGGAAATCGAAGTGCCCCCTTGCCCAGAAACGTTCCGCCGCCACTGTACCTAATGTATTTTTGGAGACTGTACCTATAGTTACATGTGCGTTTTATGAACTATGAGGTTTACAAAGCTGTTTTTGCCGAGTTTATAAATAAATATACTATTTGAAAATCGGTCAAATCTTGGACATTTTTGGTCTCAACCAGAATTGGTCAATATTTGGACAACCAAAGTGCCTTCTGTTCGGTATTGGATTGGTTTGGGTCAGGAAATTTGGGAAAATGACATCACTAAGTTCAACAACCAATAGCGCTGGCAACGTGAAACTTCTGGTATCTTCTTTTACATCGATTTAACGTCTTTTATGAAACAATACCTAAAGCGATTTCGTCGCCGAAATTTTAGAATTATAGCGAATTTAGTGACGCCACTACTCACGAGTTTTACACCAAAATCGGCAAAACGTTAATCCACGCGGCGTAGGGGAAGGTAAATTTTACCCGAGCTCCCGGGTTTTCTCAATAGCTTGGAAACTATGACAGATAGCGACGTCAAATTTAATAAACCTTATGCAGCAGCAATTTGAAGTGTTCCAAAAAAGTCACAGAAAATTATGCAATGTTTTGGAGATAATAACGCCTTAATGACGTCATATCATGCAGTTTTGGGCTAAAAAGATAAATGTTTGAGAAATCGTAGAAAAATATTGCTGTACAGCAAATTGCCAACGGAAAACGTCAAATGGAGGAAATTATACTTATTATATACAAAATGGTATCATCGGATTTCCTTTTTTACCCCTACCAATCAAATAAAGCATTTTTTTCGAAATGTGTACATAATTGTGTTCTTAAGATGTTCAATAAACCGGATTAAATATGAAAAACCAGGAATAATATATACCTACCCAAACCAAATTTCAAAACAGTATCTTTATTTTGAAGTGACTGATTTTTTCCGAAGTATAAGCAACTAATTACATCATTTTTTAAATAACGTTTTAGGGATTTTTGACCAGATATATATAAATAAATGTCATTGCTGTATTATGTCCGCCCGTGTAGCTTAATTAAGTCGGGAGAGCGCTGGACTACAGATCTGACCCACCCTGGCAAGATGGGTTCCAGCCGCTTCGGCGCTCGCTGTTTGCTGCTGGCGGGGATGACCTGTGGTTGGTGGCAGCGGCGGCGTCAAAGGTCAGATGAAGCCAGCGAGCCGGGCGGACCGTCCTCAGTCGTTAGGGGACGTTAAACTTTCGTCTATAAATTCTGCCGGTGACTGGAATTGCGTGATCGGATGGTGGGGTTAGGGCCTGCGCAACAAGCCTAGCTTAGCGTGGGTCCTGATCTCGGGAATCCATACCATCAAAACATTCGGACTAAATTTATTAAAAAAATGGTCTAGAAACATGCCTTGTTTATTCATATTAATCAGTTTCAAACCTTGACCTTTGCTTACAATTTCATTTGTACTTAATTCAGGAGATGTATAAAATTGCAATAGCTTTGTCTGCATTAATAGTCTTAATGTAAGGTTTTGAATGGAAAGTATGAATCGTCAAAGCAAATAACTCGATTTTGACATATGACCTGACCATGACCTGACATATGACCTAACTTTAAAAAAATCAGGAAGCAGTAGATTTGGGTCTCATTGAAAGCTTTTGATCTCCGCCTTGCACATCTCGCTTCGGTAATTGGTTTGTAATATACGAGGGGAGGGGTAAAATTCCCCCCTACACCGCGCGTTCGGCTACGTCGCGCGGTTTAAGAGTCCGTACAAACACCATATTTTGAGCAAAATAAAATCCAAAAACGTCAAAAGATAACAAATAGCAAATAGCAAGGCAAACACATGGTTGACCCGAATATTGTAAAATTTGGGTTTTTGACCACCCCCAAAAATTGAGGGAGAAATTAACATAAGCAAATTTGTAAAAGATAATAAAACAAAGGAATTTACATGTGATAGAAACTCATATGGGCAACTACCATATTAAAGTATAAAATGATATCATCATTTTTGACTGAGTTATGACATATAAAGTACTGGTAAATATGACGTCGTGATTTACCCATATTTTATAGGTCATAAGTCAGCCAAAAATTATGTTCATTTTAATTTGGTATAGTAGATGCCCATATGAGGTGATCTCACATTTTTTATGTTTTGTAATATCTTTGAAACTTTGACTTTGTTATCATTTTCCCCGAAAATCGAGTATTTTTTACTTGCGGGTAAAAATCAAAATTTAAAAAAATCTGAAACCAACTTATCATATCCCTAGCTATTTGCTATCCTTTAATGTTTTTGGATTTCATTTACCTCAAAATATTAAACTTTTAAGGTCTATTAACGTTTACTGATTTTGGTGTACAACTCGTGGGTAGTGACGTTAATTAAATCGCAAGAACTCGTAATTTTTGGACGAAATTGCTTCATTGTTTTAAAAAGACGTAAAAAGACGTTAAAATAAAAATCAATGTAGTAGAAGGTACCCGAAGTTTCATGTTGATAACGTTATTGGTTGTAGAGTTATTACACAAATTCGTCAGGGGCGTTAAACACCTCCAGCCAATGACGGGCTAATGGAGGCACCATGAAATCTTGCAACCCATTGCGCTACATCTAAATATTGCTATTTTTCCTAATTATTTTACTGGTGATGCTTCTGTTAGTAACATCACATTGTGCAGGTCCGTCTCAATACAAATGCCAAACATCGAAAAAACATTGTCACCCTAGGGCGGCACCTGGCTGAGGGGCAGCACCTGACTGAAGGGACAACACCTTTCTGAAGGGGCAGCAGCTTTCTGAAGGGACGGCATCTTTTTGAAGGGGCTTAAGTGGCGGCACCCGGCTGAAGAGGCAGCATCTTCTGAGGGGCGGCACCTGGCTGAAGGGGCGACAGCTGGCTGAAGGAGCGGCGTCTTTTGAGGGACGGCACCAGACTTTAATGGTGTCCGTTCAGTAGCGGCACCTGGGTATGGGAGGCGCCTGGTCGAGGGCGGCACCTAGGCGGGGCGGCACATTGGGACGTCCAAAAAGTGGTCCGACTAGTCTGAATAGTCTGTTAGGCGTCGACGCGCGTCATCGCTACTTTCTTGGTCTTCATAGAACCATTGTTGATTAAATCAAAGAATTCAGGAATCCCTCTTCGTTCACCTTTTTTATCGATCACAGTATATAAAAAGTTGGCATAAGCAATTCAAAAGCACGTATTTCAGGCGTTACAACGGGTTTAAAAGAAAGCTACAATACATACAACCATAGATAACATGAGCTACTACCGTACCGTAGATAACATGAACTACCGTACCGTAGTTCATGTTATCTATGATACAACATAAATTAAAAAGCTTTAGAAAGGCTGTAGCCATTTGTGTAAGCAATTTCCTCATTGCTATTGCAGTTGTCTTAATAATAGGGTTTCGGTATACATATACCGGGTGGGCCGAAAAAAACGTTCCGAACTTCCAAATCTTATGTCTATTAAAGTACATGCCTGAAAACCGCGAAATTTTGACGGTATAATGCCAGAACATTTTATATTTATTCCTAAATTTATATGTATGTAAGTAAATTTAGTCGTGATCTGTTGCATTGTAAAGAAAGCACAACAGATTGCGCATTTTCTTTACATCTTTCTTCTCCCTCTAAACAAATGTTCCGAACTTGTAACGTATATGTTGGAGGCGTCAGGCGTTTGGATGAGGATTAATATTTTACATTTTGCACAACCGTTTATAATACTTTCATAGATGTCTCTGCTTATTTTCAATTAAATATATTCATGTTTTCCCATTTTATGAATTTCGAAACAAAACAATGACCAATACAACTTTCCTTTCTCACTGCAGTTTTATTTGAACACGTGAGCGATCGCACCTCCCTCAGCGCAGATCACCACATTCAGTCGTCGCTTCCACTGCAGGATGCTTCGCCTGATGGTGTCCAGAGTCACTCCCTCCCATGCAGCCACTATCACAGCCCTCAACTTCTCAAGGGAGTCGAACTTCTGACGGCGGGTCTCGTACACCGCCTCAGCCAGGAGGCAGGACGCTCCAGACACAGTAATCCAGAGGATTAAGGTCCGGTGAGTCTGGTGGCCACTCGTCCTTTTCGATGAAGCAAGCAAGTTGGAGCTCGTTCACATAAGAGCGGAGCACCCAGTGATTCCTGGCGGATCGGTTTGGCTACATCGGCAAGGACGAGTGGCCGCCGAACTCACCGGATCTTAGCCTTCTGCATTGCTGCGTCTGGAGCGTCCTGGCAGAGGCGGTGTACGAGACCCGCCGTCAGGAGTTCGACTCCCTGGAAGAGTTGAAGGCTGCGATTGTGGCTGCATGTGAGGGAGTGACTCTGGAGACACCATCACTCATCAGGCGAGGCAGTGGAAGCGACGACTAAACGCTGTGGTCCGCGCTGAGGGAAGTGTGATTGCTCACGTGTTCAAATAAAACTGCTGTGATAAAGAAGTTGTATTGGTCATTTTTTGTTTCGGAGTTAATAAAATGAGACAACAATGGATGGATTGACTTGCAAATAAGTAGAGACATCAACAGGAACCTTAAAAGCGGTTTCTTTCCAAACATCTATTCTCATCCAAACGCCTCCAACATACGTTACGAGTTCGGAACGTTTTTTGTTGGGAAAAATAAATGTAAAGACAAATCGTAATCTGTCACGTTTTCTTTACAGTGATATAGATCGCGACCAAATATACGTACCTACATCAAAATTTACGGAAGAGTAGACAAATGTTCTGGCATTATATCGTCAAAATTTCACGGTCCTCACGCATGTATTTCAACAGACATACAGTTTTGAAGTTCGGAACGTTTTTTTCGGTCCACCGGTACATACATATGACGACATGAAAAGTGCCATGACGTCACCAGAGATGTGACGTCACCTATGCTCAGAATATTCTTAGATGCTGAACAGGCCTCCGGTAGGTATTCCTGTTCTCTGTGTCGTGTCTGTATCGGATGTCTGAGTGTCTGCGTGACTCTGTTGGGTCATGGGTGTCTGTCTTAGTGTCTGCTGGGCGTCGTAATTGGCAGGGGCTCCGCCACAGGGGGGACGGGGGGACGCGTCCCCCCAATCTTGAGGGTGGGGGATAATCCCCCCCCCCAATATTCATGCACCGTATTTTGCCAGAAAGTAATGTTCTTGCAAATGCAAAAAAAAAATCTTAAAAAAATGAAAAAAAAATCTTCAAAAAAAATTAAAAAAAAATGCATGTACAACTTAACTTAAATTTATTTTAATTTGTCGAAACACCAGATGAACTTTAAAATACAGCCTTGGACAGTGTTTTTTTTTTTAACAAATTGGTAAAAGAAAAACTTCATTTAACGCAAACATTTTCTATATAGTAGCCATATTTGGTAGCACCACGGATTTTGCACATTCTGAAGATTCTTGGACATTTGAAGCATACGCTGTGTCACCTTGTGAACTCACAGACGACACGATTGTGACCTGTGGTGTGGTTTGCCTTGTTGTCTAAATTTATATCGATCTCGATGATGAATATCCTACTATTCGCTATACGTAATTTAAACGCCTTGAATGTAGATATGCATCATCTGAATCGACTGTCACCATGGGTCTTTGGTATGGGCAGCTTGCGGATCCAGAATGGGAAGTTTGGGGTGAGCAAATATTCAAAAAAGTCTCACACTTTTTCTGAAAACTTTATCGGATTTCGCTTGCGCTCATGCTTGGTAGCTGAATTTTGAAGCAAACTTTCCTTTGGAAAAGTTGCTTAGATATTGCTTCTATATATGAATGTGTCATTTTTTGCCGATTTCGACGATTTTCATTGTGGGGGGGGGGGGCAAATGCCCATTTTGCCCAACCGTAGATCCACCACTGGATTTGGGGTCCGCTGCCAAGTCCACACCGAACTTTGACAAACTTTATACAGCCCATGGTTGATTGGTCTCTATTTTGTAAATCATTTGTGGTTAGTTTACAAGATAGGCTTTTGCGATCCAATTTATCTTCGAGCCCCTCCCTTCGCAAATCCAGCCTATTTTATTAGTTCAAAGAACATTATTGCAACTCCGCACGAGACTCAAAGCAAATATGAAATACATTTGCTATCGCAATATGTATACGATTTACTCCTCGTTAAAAACCGACTACCACTCCCTCTGGTCACGAACTTTTGACTTCCCCCTTTGGTCAATTAATTTCATCAATTCGTCTTGGGCCGCCTCTGACTGGTGTATACATTATATAATATTTAGCACAATCCCAGCGGCAACTTTAAATGTATAGAATGGCACGAACAGATATTGCAAATACCTAAACACGCACGCCACGCTGGTGTCTCGCAGCCGAAGGCGCTCCTGGGGGGGGGGCAGATTGGCTGCCTCTCGTTATCTTCCGAACCAATAACCGCAGCGAGACGCGCAAGGTGGCAATATAAAACTTTCAATGAGACACATCCCTTTTTATGTTATCTTTGTCTCGAAATAAGGTCACATGTCAGGTCACTGTCAGGTCAAATGTCAAAATTGAGATTGTCATTTTTAGTTTTTGGGTAATATTGTCCATCCAAAGCCTTAAATTGAGACTATGTTATCGCACAAAATGCTCTCAAAGGTATAATGCATCTTCTGCATTAAGCAATAGTGCAATTATAACTCTTAATGTCAAAGGTTAAGATCAAGGTCACATAAAGGTCACTGCTGGCCAGAGGGTCTACGGAAGTCATGCCAACACGAGTGTTATGGTGTTGTTGTACAGTGTACACATATATATTCGGTAGTAGGAGCCATTTTCCTTACAACCTGATACCATATAAAAGGTCGAGGGTCAGGTCGTATAATAATCAAATTGTAAAATTTTTAACTATAATAGTAAACCAATGCCATGCTTATAGGCAAATTTTGGTTTTTCAGAATATGGACGGTGGGCATTTAATTTTGTCTATATCTGGTCAATAAAATAAATAAAGGTATACTAAATACTGCCATACGTTACTTACACTTGGAGCCATCAGGGGGCGGTGGGAGTGACTTATCAAGTTGGGGGCCGAAAACTTTTGAGACGGACCTGATGTTAGCAAAAAATTATAGCTAAAAAAGCGATATTTTCGCTGTTGGTACGCCACCCGTTTATATCGCACAACAGGATTCATCGCACATTATACGCCACCAGTTACCCTCGATATAATACGGCAATTTCTTATACCCTCGATTATAAATCGCACCCGTTCTGGATGCGTCAATGCCGGCGACCGCCATTGATCGGAAATTTCGTTGTGACAACTTTTATTTTGAGTTAGATCCCTGGCCAGACTCTCCACTCTGACTGAAACGTGCAGGAGGAAGCAGCGTCCGACATCATACAATCTACAAGACTATAAATGACGCCGTTATGCCGCTTAAAGTCAACTAATAGAAACACCGTAGCCTATCCGCTCCATGCCATAAATCAGCTGAATATTTTATTTATCTGATATGAGCGCCATAGTAATATTTCATGAATATGTAGCATTTACCTCACGAAAAAAGCCTTACAACATTGCAGGCCATGGTAATATTATCCTACCGTGATTGGTGACGCATCAGAAAATAGCTTTATCAACAGTTTACGACGGAAGAAATATTCCTATAGCTACTACTAGATGTGGCGCTGTATTTAGCAGTGTTTCCATGCTACGAAATGTCAATTAGGACAAAAAAAATTATAATGTGCGGTGCCACTAGTTTAGATTGGAAAAGATGCAAAACCAGTTCAACTCAATGAAGTTTAATTTTATTTACTTGAATTTGTGATTGAAACTACCACCTTTGTTTCTACAAAAACTAACATTTTTGTAGACAATGCCGTTGATAATAATTCAGCGTTAAAAGATTCGGAAAGTAAAGACGGGGGAGGGCCCGACACCTAAGCTCCAAAAGTTGGGGACGTC
Organism: Semibalanus balanoides; assembly: GCA_014673585.1. Classification (NCBI taxonomy): domain Eukaryota; kingdom Metazoa; phylum Arthropoda; class Thecostraca; order Balanomorpha; family Balanidae; genus Semibalanus; species Semibalanus balanoides. The sequence continues at coordinate 6,591 of VOPJ01008799.1, read as the reverse complement.
GCCCCACAGGAAAGTTGAGGGCGAGTGCCCCCACTGCCCCCAGCGGTTCCCTTCATCCCTGGAGCCATAAGTCAGTCAAATATAATATTGTTTCAAATTTTGTTTTTGGGTAATTCTTCCATACTAAGATTCTTCTCACGTATACTTCTCGGTTTTGGAATATCGTTAATTAATTTATTTCGGTTTGCGAGACACTTTCACATTTTATATTTTAGGTGTCAAAAACGAAAATGTTTTAACTTCGGAGAGAGCCATTTTAGAGCGATTGTTTTTTCTTTCTTTTTATGTGTTTTTTGTTTGCTAGTTTGGTTCTGAGTTCATTTGCTTAAAATTTTCAAAACATTTATAGTTTTTTCCAACCAAAAATATTGTCAATGATATGATGATTACAACTTATATCTCCAAAACACCCCAACATTCCAAGTTCTCGAAGTTGTAGGTTATGGGCATCAACATAAATTGTCTGCGTCAAATGGTAAATATATTCCACACGGCCGTGACAAATAATATTTTGTTTTGTTGACCGAGCTTCCGAGCTGAAATATTCCACCGCCGAGACGAAGGTCGACGGGCCAAAAATTAAAACGCTCGGTTACGCGAGAGGTCGAGCAATTGAATTATTCCGGCCCAAGTGTGAGTTTGAATAATTGGACCTATTGATTGCCGCCTGAGCAGGATTTTTCGCTCGTTATATTTTAAGCTATTACCAAGACATCCACGAATATTTGGAAAACATTTCGGGCCCGGGGCAATATGTTTTCCCGGATCAAATAACATTGAGCTGTAATGTTATCCACACTATGGTTATACCACTACCTCACGTGCTAACGTCAAAGAGATTCTCGGGCAATTGGTAAAAGATGTATAGATTTTCACGCAATTCAAGCTCTTTCTGATGGTGCCAGCCGTCTGTATTTCCTTCCCCTTTTTGTAATTTATGGCTTATTTCACCCAAAAGCTATGAAAAGAGAGGAAAATGACCCCATCATAGCAAAAAAAGTAGATTGCATCGACATTTTTGGCAAAATCCGCTAAAAATGGCACTAGCAAAAATCGCATCGCCGATCCCGTCCCCCGTCCCCACCAATATCAAACACGTGGCGGAGCCCCTGGACTAATTGGGGAGAGGGATGTTGAACGCGTGCCTCCCGAGCGGGAGGCGTCCCCCAAAAACACAATCGGACTTCAACATTACGCCTATGGACGTTGCAAGCAAGGAAAATAATCTGACTTCAAAATGTCTCCGTTCCCCAACTGCGGGATAGTGGCGACGTCCTCGTCTGTGTCGGAATCTGAGTTTCTTGATGAAAAGAAGCATAAGGAGCCGTATACACTAGTTGCTTACATTTCTCTCCTTCCCAGATCCGCCCTGTGCTGGACGACCAATGGGAGAGCGGCAGACATCGGAACGTGACGTCACGTTAAAGCCGCCCCGGGTTATGTGCAGCTGCTGACCATCCCTTTCGAGCCGCACAGTATAGGGTGTCGGTTTTTGTACTGCTGCCTTGCGCACGCAGCTTTACTGTAACCCAGTGTATCTCAACACTTTTAAAGCACGATGTAGCAACGGCTGATTGCCACACCGGCAGAAGCCGTTTAAACCAAACACACACACACACGAGGTAGCAAAGTGAGCTCTTGAGTGTCTGTGTCCCTGTCCGACTCCCGCCACTCAGGGTACATCTCAAAGCCTTCTTCCATCCCTCCCTTCGATGTAAAACGCTCAACTCAGACAGTCGACGTGTATTTCGCCTTCCACGGAGTCGGAACAGACAGACCAGCGCAGTCAACTCGCTAAGAACACCGCTCATTAACACTAAGAACGCAATGGACGGGCGGCGGCGACGCAGCGCGTGACGGGCGAACCCCGCCCTCGGTCGACCACGCACCTAGGTCCAACGTCCTCCCCGATGTCTCGCGTTTGGGGTGGGACAGGAACGACAGTAGGCGGAGCTTCGACGGGAGGGACGGGGCAGCGCCTGGCGCGCCGCACTGCCGGCGGCCGCTCGAAACACACATTGATAAAGCCACCGCTAGATGTCGACACACACTTGGTGGCCGCTAAATCCGCCGCGCCGGGGCAGCGCGCGGTGGCGCCACGCAGCTGCGAGCAAGACGGTCCTACGTCGACGGTAGCGACAGCCGACGTAAGCCCCTGTTGCACGCTGGTGACCCCCGGTCGCACTGCCTTGGCTAAGAGGAATCACACTCACACGCAACTTCTACGAGTCGCCGCTGGATTTCAGAGCGATCGCGCCGAACGCCCACTAGACGTTGGCACAGACGCGCACTGCTAGTTCGAGCGGCGCTCGTTAGATGTCAGCACACGCCGCGATGAGAAACTCGCAGCATTGAGGTAGAGCCGCGCCGGGGAGAGAACGGGATGGACCGGCGGAGAGAGGGTGGGAGGAGGAGGACCGGCGGAGAGAGGGTGGGAGGAGGACCGGCGGAGAGAGGGTGGGAGGAGGCACTCAGCGGAGAAAGGGCCGGACGGAGGAGGACCGGCGGAGAGAGGGTGGGAGGAGGACCGGCGGAGAGAGGGCGGGGGAGGACCAGAGGAGAGAGGAGTATGAGTGTGGACAGAGGGAGGGATGACAGGAGAGAGGACGGGATGAGCCCGGGAGGACGGAGTCGTGAGATGGCTGGGTGGACGTGACGCGTCACTGAGGCTGGGCGGGGTATGAGGTGACGCAGGGAACGGACCCGGAGGAGGAGCAGGGATCAGCAGCAGAGGTCAGGGTCACGGGGTCACGGGGCGGTGGGGTCAGGGTGACGGGCCGGCGGGGGTCAGGGTCACGGGCCGGCGGGGGTCAGGGTCACGGTCACGGGTCACGGGGTCAGGGTCACGGGCCGGCGGGGGTCAGGGTGACGGGCCGGCGGGGGTCAGGGGGAGCAGACACCTGCGACGCTCGCCTCACCAGCACAGGACAGTCAGACCATCCACCCACCACACCGAGCCACACCGAGCCACACCGAGCCACACCGAGCCACACCGAGCCACACCAGCCGAGCCAGCCGCTGTCTGTACACTGTTCCGCGGTCTGAGGAGGCGCTTCTCCCCCACTGAACACGGCGGCAGAGCACAGTGAACAGATACAGACGCAGGCCAGCCGCCACCGTCTCACCAAACACGACCGATCAACGTACACACCTATTTTTCGAACCTCGAGCCCGTCCGCGCGACAGAACGCTGTTTATTGATCGTGTCGAAGATGATCTGTAGTTCACGTGGGCTGCGATATTCAGGCAATGTGTTGCTCACACGGCACGATAGCCAGTGTTCGTACATTTATCGATTGTGATTCATGAGCCAGGCCCCAGTTACCACCAGACAGCCATCGCCGCCATGAACACAGCATACTTGAGCACCGCCTCCGCGGTCAAAACGCAATCAAAACGCAATCAAAACGCAACTGAACAACAATAAAACCCTCGGCTAAGCCGCAAATGATTCCGAATCCGACGTGCTGATAAATCAACGCAAGTCAAACCGATAGAACTAAACACAAACGGCGAACATAACTTTGCAAAGGAGGTAGCCACGAGCTGAAAAGGGACGGTGGAAGTTCTGCCCGGGAAGGGCGACAGCGGGACTGGAAACTCGGCCGATCAAGGCGACAGCGGGACTGGAAACTCGGCCGATCAAGGCCTACCGACAGCGTGGGACTGGAAAACTCGTATCCGTCAAGGCAAAAGAGCACGGTGGACTGGAAAATGCTCAAGGCGATCAAGGCGGACAGACGAAAAGGACTGGGAAACGTCGGCCCCGATCGAGGCGACAGACGGGGGGGGGGGCGATATGGACGGAGCCCAGGCGCCAGAGGTAGCGGGGAGGCGGGAGACGAGAGAGAAAGAGTATGGGAGGGTGACAGGAGGGGATGCGAAGCGCCAACATTCAGCCAAGGCCACTCTGTCACCACTCAGCACAGTCCGCCGCGTCACCACTGTCCCGTCAGAAATGGTCCACCAGACAGAGCCCCTGACAGAAACCTAGACAGAGACCTTGCCAATGTCACAGGCACCGTCCTAGACTGCGGCCGACAGAGACATGAACAGAGCTCTAGACAGTCGTGTCTGGAACTTTCTCCTGGACATAGCCACCCAATATCCTAGTCAACATCCCGAGCCGAGTTTTAAGTCCTAGACGGCTTCGAGGACACTATCTCTTATCTTCCAGACCATGACTGTCAATGTGACCAGGTCACCTAATCCCCGCCGCCGATCTAACGCTCGGAAAGATTCAAACACACTCGCGTACACACAGCGGGCGGCGCCGGCCGAACACCACCTGCCGGCGGCGGCGGCAACCTCAGCTGCGCGCCGCCGCCGCCAGATGCCAGCACCAGCCACACCCAGCGCTACATCTAGAGACCACAAATTCAAACGATACGGCTAAGATATTATTTAAAATATAAAACGGACAGACACGGACACACCTAGCGCGCGTGGCGTTTTTTCCACTTCAGGAGGCAGGACAGGGGCCCAAAGCCAAAGCCAAGAACCAAGAAACGCAAGCCAAAGCCAACCGCCAGCCGTTGGGATTGAGGCGCACGCCGAGCTCTCGCCAGCGAAATCCCCCTACTCGGTGCCTCAATAGTCTACAACGCTCGTTTACACAGTCCGAGACCGGTCGCAGAACAGCCACAGACCAGTCGGACGTCGCCGGCTGCCATCTGGCGGTGTCCAGTCGAACTTCAGCTTCCCGCTCCGCTCGCTCCAGCTCCGCGCGCGCACGGCTCCACGTTCAAGAGGCGCCATCTTCAGATTCGAGATCAGTAACCGGCGGGGTCGGCCCCCGGCCCGCCGGTCGGCTACACTACATTATGGATCTGTCAGGGGAAGAGACCGCGCCGGTGGCGCAGCGATGACTTTATACAGATGCGAATGGGATGGCTTTAGCTGGGGTGGCGGGAGACGGCCGGAGACAGACGACTCTGGCGACATCCAGTAGAAATACGAGCAACTACAGCTTGTGAAAACGGTCTCTAGGTGGCGCTGGTGTCACGCGGTAGGCTGCTGCAGCGCCATGGAGATCCGCAGCCATAGCTCCTTCTTCACCAGCTTGTTCCTCCTGTGCACCTGCAGGAACTCCTGCGACGCGAACAAAAACACAGACACACACACACATGTATGTCAGATACACGGTAATCGACTCAGTATTGCCAAACAAACGCAGAAAATCCAGCCTGTCAGCCTCGAGCTGACCCAATGATGGCCCACCAGTCACCAGCAGGCAGCATCAGTACATATAACCCTTATTTGGGACGTTATGCTGTACCCAGACACAGACAGGGGTTGTAGACATTAGTACATATAACATTAGTAGTTAGTACATATAACCCCTATTTGGCTGGAGTACATCAACATATCTGTGATTCGATTAATATGAACACTAATATACGACAGATGTCCTAATAAATCACCACTCAACGGAAAATCCACGGTGCCGGATTTTCCGTACAGCGAGGCCCAAAAGAGAGCATTCAGAAGTCGACTATCACGCGATCGAAATTGACAGTTATATCGGCGAATCAATTACGCGAAAACTGAACCAGCCTAGGCTCCCGCCGGCTTCCCGTGATGATGAAGCCTGTAGTGTAGGACCCTCCCCTCCCCTCCCCACTCTTACCTGCAGCTGGGTAGGCCCTCCCGCCGTCATACTGAAGGCCTGCCTCGCTTTGCGCACGATCGCCACAAACTCATCGTACTCCGGAGGAGTGACGTGGCACAACCGCACGTGCATACAGGAGAGAAACATCTGCTGACACTGCTGCACCAGCGGCGTCAGGATCTGTAACAACAGCGTGGTCATGGTGATGAGTGTCATAGACATGATGGTGATTTGAGTGAGGCTTGGGAGCGTCGTTATATCATCTTTATAACACCGAGCAATACTGCAAAATAAAACAAGGAAACAGACGCAGAACGGGTTTTTTCTCTAACGCTAACAGCAGCGTTTCGGGTATGCTCCAGAAGACAGAAACCCACAAATATTACACAATGCAGAGGTCAACTGAAGCTGTATAAAAAACAAAAATGTCAATATTCCGCAGACGATTTCAGCAATAGTTTTCGATAGAAAAGTTCCCTGAGTCTTACCAGCATAAATCCATGCCTGTTCATGATGATTATTTGGGCTTAGGGGCGCCTCAACTCAATGGTTACGTGGCGCTCATCCCAATTGTCTGTCCACAAAATGACGGCGTCAGCCCTGCCCTGCCTCGCCCTAGTTACGGCGGCAGGGGGCGACTGTGTGTGCTCGGCTCAGCTATCTCACCTGAGACCGGTAGGGCAGCGCCGTATTGTTCTCACCTGAGACCGATAGGGCGGCACCGTATTGTTCTCACCTGAGACCGGTAGGGCGGTGCCGAATTGTTCTCACCTGAGACCGGTAGGGCGGCGCTGCCGTATTGTTCTCACCTGAGACCGGTAGGCGGCGCCGTATTATTCTCACCTGAGACCGGTATGGCGGCGCTGCCGTATTGTTCTCACCTGAGACCGATAAGGCGGCGCCGTATTGTTCTCACCTGAGACCGGCAGGGCGGCGCTGCCGTATTGTTCTCACCTGAGACCGGTAGGGCGGCGCTGCCG